>WBMW01000170.1:165633-187077 GCA_013396635.1 Penelope pileata | reverse complement strand
GAAAGGAAAGGAAAGGAAAGGAAAGGAAAGGAAAGGAAAGGAAAGGAAAGGAAAGGAAAGGGAGAAAGTGTGAGAGAGAAAATGAAAGAAAGAAAGAAAGAAAGAGAAAGAGAGAAAGAAAGAAGTAAAGAATGAAAGAAAGAGGGAGAAGGAGAGAAACAGAGAGAGAGAAAGAAAAGAAATAAGGAAAAGATGATGTCAGCAGAGCGGGGTGCGTGCAGGCAGCTCCGCAGCCCCTCTCTCCCAGCGTCCCAGCGCGGCCCATGCCCGCAGCCGCCGCGGCCGCCAGGAGCGGATTGCGCCGGGCCGGGGGCGGCTCTGGGATCACCCTGCCTGTCCGCGGGGCTGCGGGGACTGGTTTCTTCCTCACCTCAGGACAAAACTGACCTTTAAAAGAAAGAAAAAAAGCGTGTGTTTGTGTGTGTGTGTTATTTTTAAATAGGCGCTTTCACCTTTCCCCTGATTACGCCTTGAGAAAGTTTGGGAAAATAAGCGGCAAGTCCCCGACGTCCGCTCCGCTTGTGCGCACCAACCGGAACGCCGAGACCTCTTCCAGCGACACATTTCCCAGGGAAAGAACATGCAAACACCACGCACGGACACGATGTCTCTAACACAAGCCAGCGGGTTCCGCTGTCAGCGTGCGGGGGAGGCTCCGCACCCAGCCCGCCCCGCAGGCTCTGCCCCCGAGGTGCCCATCCAGCGGCCGGGCACGGGAAAAGAGGGAGTTGTGAAATGAAATAAAAACATAATAAAATAAAACAAATAAAAATACACAGCAGAACAGAACAGAGAAAGAAGCCGCTGAGCAGGCAGCCGCAGCACCCCGCCGCCGAGCACCGGCAGGCAGGGCGATGTCAGGCGGACCTGTCCTGCCGACGGGACACGGGAAGAGACAGGAGAGCGAACGCGTGCCCCGGAGGCAGCGAGGGATGGTATTTGGGCTACAGATGAAGAACAGGCGCTGGAAAACAGCACTCGGTGGGCGCGGAAACGAGTCGCTGTTCCGCGTTGAAGTGCGTTTCGGACAGAGGCGTCCCCCGCTCGCGGCGCGCCCCGGCCCGCGGGAAGGGAGCGGCCGTGCCCGGCAGCGGCAGCGGCACCGGGGGGGGAACGAGCGCGGGCGGCAGCTCCCGCTGAGAGGGGAACCGACGGGATGGATGGGAAACGTGCCGCTATCGCGGGCTGCTCTTCCGCTAGTGGCTGGAAATGACAAACATATAAACACTAATTACGAAAGCACATCGGGGTTTATCTCAGAAGCAGCGGGGAGGAGCAGAGCGCGCTGCCGGTGCCTCCCAGGGACCCCGCTGGTGCCCGAGTGCCGGCAGCGGCCGCCAGAACAGGGCGCAACGCAGCACGACACGTTCGCAACAATCCCGATAGGTTGCGGCTTTCGTAGTTAAGCAATCCAGAATATTGGCTATCACGGCAGCTCTGCAGAACTGCCGGGAACGCGCCCGTCCGGATGTGCGCAGGGTTTAGATCCCAGCAGTGTGAGGAGTGAGCGTGCTCCGTACCGGCACTACGGCAGCTGTTCCTCTTCCTTAGGCAGAAATAAATGGTGTTGAACGAACTCTTTTGAATGAATAAATGCAACAGAGATTTCACAAAAGAAGAATTCAGTATCTTGGCTTATAGTATTTTTTTTTAAATCGGGCTTCTTTTCTTTTTTCTTTTATTGCCCGCTTTGAGTCCGTGTTTATTACCATCAAGGAAAATTTCCAGAAGAAGAAGGAGAAAAAAAAATCTCGCACAAGATGACGAGGGCGCGAGGCGAAAGACAAAACTTGTCCGGACACGCGCGAACGGGACAAGGCCCCAGGGTTGCGCCGGCCAGGTGCCCCCACAGAGATCGGCCTTCCCTTCCCCTTCTCCCCTCAGCCCGGCGCCAGGGCGAGCCCAGAGCAGCGCGGAGCCGCAGCCGCGGGGAGCGGAGCTCGCGGCCCCCCCCCGCCGTCCCCGCGGAGCGCCAGGTGCTGGGGGACCGTGCCCTCGCCCGCCTTTGGGAAGAGGCTCCGGAGGAATCAGCACCCCGAAACGTTCCGCTTTCATTCATGTCGCGGATAAATTGTTTTATTAACGACCCATTAACCGCGTTAATGACCCGTGTTATTTAATCACCAGCGCGCCGCGAAAATTATTGTTTGTTTGAAACTCCACCGCGATTTGCAGCCGCCCTCGGCGCACGGCGGGTACAATGCGCGCTGCTACCAGGAGATCGAGACGGCTCTCGAGACGAGGAGGGCAGCAATGGGATGTTAGGGGACGTTCGCGCGGTGACGCTGCTCCTCACAGCCGCGCATCTTCTGCCAAAGGCGCTGGAGCGGAGTGAAGCCGCCTGAGCCCGGCAGGGCATCTGCGGAGCGAGAGCAGCGATAAACAGCGCCCGGGAAAAGCCGCCGCGGGACGAGAACCCTTCCAGCGCCGTCCGACCCCCGCATCTTTTCGTCAGGGTCCGGCCCTTTGCAGCAGATCCGAGCTCTGCTCCGGAGCGGGCGCGCGTCAGCCCTCGGCCCCCGACAGCGTAACCGCGGGGCGGCTGCAGGGCGGCCCCGAGCCCCGGACACAGCCAGAGCTGCGGGCAGCCAGGAGCAGGGCCGCCGCGCCCCGTCCTGCCGCCACGCTACGGCCGGGCCCGCCTCGTCTCCCCGACAAAATAAAAAATAAACATAAAAAGAAAAAAAAAAGGCAAAATAGAAGCTGAGGACGGGAGGTCAGCGGCACGACACTCCGTGCTCCCAACTCCTGCGGCAAACTGCTGCTCCGACTTTCCCCCACACCGCTCCCACCACCGAAGGGGCCGAAGCCCCACTGTGCCCCCACTCTCTTTTCTGCACGGGGCCCTGTGCAGCGTTCTGAAACACCGCAGCGTTAAACAAGGGGTGTACCAGAGACCAGGATATTCTCACTGACGTTTATTTTATACATGCATCTTTATGCATCTTTAAACTATCAGGGACAAATGAGACCCGAGGTAACGCAAAGTCAATAAGAGAGGCAGTTTTTCTGTCCAGGTATCGTCTTTCTGCATGGTTCACACAGTGCTTAGTAAAATGGATGAACCACAACGATCCCTCGGTGAATGTAAGCAGTGCTATAAACTGCAGCGATAAAACATGACCGTACCACTCGGCCCAGAGAACCTCCGGATGGATTTCCAATGGTACGCTCCTCAGACATCACCTCACCTCGTGACGGACAGCGGCGGGGCTGCCAGGATTAAAACGCAGGATCTCACCCAGGGGAAAAAATAAAAAACTTTTTAATCCCAGTACTTCCCTACCTCACCAGAAATAGTAAAAAACGCAGTGCTCAGGAGGTCCGAACACCCACCTCCTCCATCACTGTGCTCACGGAGAATTGCGAGGTGGTTTGCAGCCAGCAGCACGGTTTCAGGCCCCGTGCCCTTACAGCACGCCCTTACTGTGTGCCGGGCCCCCAACGCCACGCGCCGCATTGCCCAGCACAGCGGCTTGTGACTGGGAGCATCTGGGTCATTTCTTAGCATTTACAAAGCACCACATGAAAAGAGAATCAGGGGAAGACACTCTGTGGAAGAAGCAGGAAGCTATCCTCGTGATTTTAAAACTGCTACCACGCAGGCCCCAGTTCTCCTGCGTTAGGCGAGGGCAAACAAGTGCCAGGACAGCGGAGGACATGGCACCAAGCAGCACCCAAGCATCGCTCGGGGCTCTCGAAGGAGCCAGGCTGGCAGCAGCCCTGCTGCCGCGTCCCTTCCCGACCCGACACAGGCGATCCCTGCCCGCCTGCACCGCACGGCTTCTGCCTCACAAGGATACAGAACACACTTATCAGCGCGCCCTCCCCGCCCTCCCGGCAGCAGGTGGGCCCTGGCCGCCGTGCCGAGCGCCCGCACAGCTCTCGGCCCGTCCCCGCCGGCCGTCCCGCTCCCCCCGCTGGGCCCAGCACCGCGTCCCGACGGCGTGTGCGTGGGGCCGGGCGAGGGCGGGGGAGGGGGGCCGGCAGCCATCTGCCGCCTCGGCGCTGCGCGGCACGCACGGAGAGGGAGGGGTGGGGGAAAGCGCGGAGCGGCGAAGGGTGGGGAAAGAAAATGGAGGAAGGCAAGGGGAAGGCGGGCTCGGGGCGGGTGCCAGCCAGGCCGAGCGAGGTGGCTGCGGCAGCGCTCCGCAGCTGCAGGGAGGCACGGGCAGCCCAGGAATGGCCGCAGGGCCGTCAGGGGAGAGGGGTCCTCGCGGGGCCCGGCGGAGGGCAGCGCTGCCGGGGGCGGGAAACGTAACGGCCGCTTCTAGAACGTTCCCTGCGCCGTGACTGAGAGGGCGGCGCCGCGCGCCCCCTGCCGCCCCCGCGGCGCCTCAGCACGGGGCGCTGCCCGCCCTTCGCTGTGAGGAGAGCGGGTCGCGTCCTGCGGTGCGCATCTTCCTTCCTCCCACCCGCTGTGTGTGGGGTTTGTGTCGAGGGGGAAACAGACGCTTCCGTTCTCCGAGTAAAACTCAGAAGATGAGCGCGGCCGGTGCAGAATTTCTTGTTATTGGTAAAAGTGCGTGGCCCTGCAATCAAACCTTCAGGCTGGTTTGTAGTTCCCTCAAATGGCCGCGGATGTCAGACTGCAAACGCCAAACATGTAAATGCAGCTTGGCTAATCCAGAGCTTAAAATATTCTTGTGATGTCACGAAATGACGGCTTATAAAATATTTTCATTTAATTAGGAAGCACTAAGAGGATTTCCACAAGAAAAAAAGAGAGGAAGCTCAGTCTGAATTATTTATGTGATGTGGACTGCCATGATTGCTGCTGAAGCTTTTCAAGTACAAAAACGCAGGCTTTATTCGCTTTTCATTTCTTGGCCCTAATTCTTTAATTATTCAGGCACGCAAACACTTGTGAGCAGGGCTGAATTATGCAGGTAATCAAGGCAACATGCCGAGTTTACTCTTAAAAAGCAAAGATCACCTGGCGCTGTGCACGCCGCTCCCGACACTATCCATGTTCCTGCGCCAATGCGCTGCTCTGAGGGCTCCCTTAAAGCATTTTCATCAAGGTGACACGGGCCTGGATGGGTTCGTGCCTGCCTGAGGCCAAGGGCATGGCCTGTGTCTCTCTTCTCAAGGGTCTGCCAGGGCCTGGAGCCCCCTCCCCTCACAGTGCTGGAGCTGTTGGAAGGGCAGAGGCCGTTTTGGGAAGCGCTGGTGTGGAGCAGAGTTGGGAGGAACGCCCCTCGCTCCAGTGTGGCGGAGCTGACCCCTGCTGAGGATTTCAGAGTTCTGCCTCCTCTGAAGAGCTGTGGCCTTCACAGCGCGGCACATGGCACCTCACCTGACTGCCGCTCAGGCACTGATGTGGTGCCTGTATTTCAATACATGGTGCTGCCAGAAGTACCACAGAGTAGCAGCAGCAGCAGGGGCCATTTACGTCTCAGAAACGATGGGGTTTTTTTGTTTTGTTTTTGTTTTTAATCATACTTCTACACGTTAATTAGCAGTCCCTTGCTGGGACTTGCTGGCAGTTTTACCAGTACAGTTTCAAGTTACAGCAGTGTGCTTAGTTCGACTTATTTCACCAGAACCACAGGCGACCTTCTCCTGATCCCCAGCCCCGGCAGCGCAGGGCCCACCTGAAGCCCCGCGGCGGGCGGTAACGGGCGCGGGGCGGCAGAGCCCCTCAACCCGCGGTGGGGCGCGCGCCGCTCCCAGGCACTGCGGCGCCACCTTGTGGGAAGCGGCGGGACGGCCGCCGCGGCGCCGGGCTTCGCCTCTGTTGCGTACGTTGCCAATCGCTGGAGCATCCCTAGGTTAAGGTATGGGGTGCTGACGAAGTGAAGATGTCCGACCTGATGTATTGGGATTGCCCTTTAATCATGATCCCCTTCAGTATGTTAAATTAATAAAAGCGTACTCAAAAACTGCGTTTTTGTAGTAGGAAAAAGGGTACTGTATGTTTTCATCAAAAGACCTGAAGCGTGAGGAGCAATGGTACTTTACTGGTGGTTCAAGGAGAAGAAAATCATTTTTTTAAATAGCAGAGGATTATTTAAAAATGTTAAGACAAGGGCTAGAAGCCTGTGAAGTGGGCAACCTGAGAGCTCTGGAGGCTCAGTTGGTTTCTCGTTTTCCTTCCTCGTTGAACTCCAGTTCCACTCCAATTGTTAAAGACACCCTCCGGGCAATAGGGAGTGGTCCTCAGCATTGAAAAGCTGTTTTATTTCAGACTGACAAAAATGTGCTACGTCTCATGTCTCATGCCCATACAGCAACTGACTTTAATTCCTTTAACTTCTTCCTAGCAAAGTAACTTCCTCAAGCCTCCCACAGCAGTCACCCCTTCATGCAGGAAAAAAAACCTGAACAAACAAAAAGAACCAAACTCAAACCACCTTACCACACCAGCTAGTGCCAACAAATATCCAAAAAGAGAAATAAATCTTCCACTGTGATTGAAGTTTTGTTTTCTTAACTCACTGGCGAGCCTGGTGATTAAATGGCATTCACAGTGCATCCATTCTGATTCTTAGAAGGAGAAGACAGCATGGGGGATACTGGTACAGCAGGGAAAAACTGCATATTTTATAACCAGTCAAATGGAGGTAGATGAAGATCATAATGCAGTTAATGATATAGATAAATTACATAGAATGTACTTACAGTGAAGATTTCTTAGAGGCCTTTTCAAAGAATAGAAATACTAATGCTAATGCTAATTAGCATTAGTATTAGAATAGTATTTTTCATCCAGCTTGAAGGAGGACTTCCTGTTACAGAGCGTCCAAGTCCAAGTTCGTTCTTTGTTCTGAAGACAACTTCTACAATCTGAGAAAAACTGCTTAAAAAAGGCACATGATTAAAAGAAATCACACCTAGAGAACCTGCATGCTTGCATCTTCTAGTGACATTTACTTGAAACAGCAAAGGCCTAGAGAAAGAGAAAGAGAAAGAGGGAAATTAAGCTCAGAGAGAAATCCCGTTCTACCCCTTATTTTGTGAAAACATGACCAAAAAAAAGTTCATCACAAAAAGGAGGAAAACACCAGCAGTTAGCAATGACAGAATTATGACACTGTGTTTACTTTGCTGTAACACTAAGGTATCACGTATTATCCTACTTTGGGGACAGTGTATGGATGGTTTACAGAGTATCCGCACTCTGGACTCATAAGCCACAGGGTTGCACGCTGTGCTGTAGTTGCACCAACATTGCCATCACGGTGCAAGTTCCCAGTGTAGATACTGAAGTATTGGTGTGAGTTCTAAAGAAATTTTCTGCCTTGGGGGAAGAAGGGAGGGGGGATCAGACATTTCCTCTTCTTTGCATTCAGTTTGTCGAAGCATTGTTTCTGCAGCCGCAGGGATGGATGCCACTTCCAGCTTGGGGTGGCTGGAAGCAGAAAGGCCAAGGAACCGAGCTTCAATTGTATGGAGTGAACAGCAACAGATGGGGAAGCAGGAGACGAATGCATTGTTCTTTCCCTTTCCTTTCTGGATCTTTCTCTGGATTTAATTAGCCAGTTATTTTGTAGCTGTCAACTGATGGATGTGCAGTCTACCAGTGCCTGCTGGCTAATCCACTTTGGGGCTGTATTAGATTGGTTGAAAAATGATTGAATTAGAATAATTTTCTGCTGTAACATAAAACAATAGTGGGAGAATGAGGAAGTCTAGGGAAATGAAGTAATATTGGTATCAACAGAAGTAACTGAATTTCAGTTTCTAAGGGGAAAATCTGAGTTTCATTTACATTAGTGAAGAACCACAGTTTTAAGAGATACAGACAGTTGGGCTTGTTTTCAAAAGATTCAAAATTACATAAAAGGAGAGACAGGGAAAAAAACACACAAAAATATAATAGGATATATAGTCTTGTGGTTTGGTAGGAATCCAAATAAAAGATATTATATTTGGTTTGCGTGGTCAGTAGCATCTTGTAAACCCAGATGCAGAACATAAGAGTGGTGAAACAACAACAACTGGAGGAAGAGAAATGGAAAGTTGTAGATCTATCAGAAGAAATACAAGTGAGCTCCTTTAAATGAGTGCTTGAGGTTTTACATAGCTGGTTAACATGGCCGGAGATTTGTCTTGTGCCATGAGAATTGTGTGTGTGTGTTGTTATTCAATGAATCATGCACAAATGAAAAAAAAAAAAAAGAAAAAAAAAGAAAAAAAAAGAAAACAAAAAAAAAACATTATCGGGGCATAATTCAGAATGGTTTTTGATACTGTACATCCACGCACATTCTCTTACCTCTGAGTAATGGTTTGCTATAAAAGCAATGATTTGGAGTTTGGTAAAATGAGGGATTCTCGGCATATCTTAAGGTTCAAGGGAATTTGCTTAGTATATAGGGGTTTTGTTTGTATGTATCAAGTGTTTCATGCCAAGTGCAATAAACACTTGACCTGTTGACAGAAGTGTGAAATTGTTTCTGTATCAACAGTACACCTTTACCATCCTACTTTTTTTAATTCTTAGATATTCTCCAAAAATAATGCATCCTGTTGATTTCCATGGAAACTACAACAGATACAAAGAGCACGATAAAACGATGTGATAGAGCAAATTCTCAGCTACAAAACACTATTTTTCAACGTAGTGACCACCGTTAGCTATGTATTTTCACCAGCAATGAACAAGAGCCTGCATGCCGCACTTGTAAAAACCTGCATGACCTTTCAGAACGTGGCTTGTCTTACACATTGCTGTCACCACTGCTGAAATGCACCACCACCGCCTCACTGTGCTCACATCCCCTGTTTCAGTGCTTTTAGGAAAGATAGGTAAATAATTATTTTAGTATGCAGGGTTTACAAAGGGAGCAGAAATGGTGGCTGAAAGCTTGTGTTTTCACAAAATTGCCCTGAACGAGCCAGTGGTGATTCAGGAAATGTCAGTATTTATCAAGGAATACATATAGTGTGTTAGTGTATGCATGGCCTTCAACAGGATAAGCCTCATCTCCTTACTTTTTTCTGTTTCTAGGAAGAAACAGCAATCTTGCCCTGTTTCACCCACATCAGTAATTAAACAGGTAAAGAAAGAAGGTTAGTATGTGGGAATACTAACAGCAGTATTCCCTATAGGGAGCAACAGTGGATGCAGTCATGAGTGTTTATGGGTGACTTCACCGGTAGATGAAGCACATTCAGTACAAATTATCTTAAACTGGCCAATACCCTGCTGTCCATCTAGGAGAGTATTATTAGTCTTGTCAGTAATTACATCAAAACGCCCATGTTGCTGTTTGCAAGACATAAAGACAAATGTCTAGCTTGTGGTTTTGGCATTTCCCATTTAACAATACTGATGCAAAACTGATGCAAACATCCAAAGAAGACTGACTGTTTATGTCCTTTGGCTTTGTTATTGCTTCTTTTGTGTCAGCTCAATCTGTGGGGTACTGTTTAGGTTTTTCAGTGCTAATAATATCACCACTGTCTTTCATAGCTCTATTTATGAGCAGATAGCAAAGCAAATAGAGAAGGAACTAGCATGGACATCCCCATCTCCTAGCTGAGGAGGGAGGCACAGTGATGGAAAAGATTCACACAAAGTCATTCAGTGGGCCAGCGATTCAGCAAAGACTAGCACTAGGCATGTCAAATTCAGTATAGCCAAATGTCATTAATGTCATGAAAAAAGACACAAACAAAGATGAGCTGAAGTAATCTGTGATAAGGAATTAAAAGCTAGAAGGTGCCCACTCACCAGTTGTTTGACTGCTTTAGGTAAGAGCTGTATTATTTCATGACGTTATCAGCAGAATGCCTTGGCAGACAGCGTAATAAAGGTAAAACAACAGGAACTGAGTTGGTCTGTTAGAGTATACAAGGAAAAACACCCAGAAAGTCACACTTCAGAAAAGGAGCTATAACCATGGAGAATTACTATGCGAAAGAATCCTGTGGACCTACATTTTCTGTGGGAATACTAGGAGTACACTCTTGAATACTGCTTTCTTTCCCCTTTTTTTTTTTGAATTTACTTGTAGACCTACAAATAGATTCTTAGAAATACCAAAGAAATGCCTTATTTCCTACACGTTTTAGCAAAAATGCTCATTTTTACCAGCATGCTCCTCTTTCATTTGGTTCCCAAATCTTTCTTTCCTTCACTCGTATTCACAACTAACGCATTTCTTTTCGTTGTTTGCTCATTCTCTTTTTACACACTATTTTTCTCTTACATCACTGCTCTTTTCCCATTTATCTGGAAATTACCTCACGTTTTCTGTTCTCTTACCTTTTTTTTTTTTAATCAGTAAGTAGATAAGCCACCCTTTGAATACTTATTATCCTATATCAAATTCTTCTAAAGCATATGCTACAAATAGAAAACAGATTGCTGTGCATTATGACACCAACAGGTAAGACTTAGTGCAATCTCTGCAAGAGCTGGCACAATGTAGATCTAAGGAATGACAGACAATTTAGATTTGGTTACAAAGGAAATGTACCCATATCACTATAGAAAAATTGAAAATAAACTTCTAGAAAATGGCGCATCGTTTTTTTAAATTGCAAAAAGTAAATGGGCACCTGCAGCTGGTAGCTAAAACAGGATTCCCCTCCCTTTATGCCCCATTTGATTGTGAGAGACATTGTAGACAAAGCGGGACATTGCCTTTAGAATCAAACCAAGTTATGACTTTGTAAAAGAAGAAAAAAGGGAGTGAAAAAATCTGATAAGGAAAGATATAGCCAAGAGGCTGTGCTTGGTAAAAGCAGTAAATACGTTTTCAGTCTGTAGCTCATGGAAAGTCAGTAGACAATAGCATAACAATCAACTGTAGTATGAAAGATCCTTATTATATTGATTAAAGGGCAAAAGACAAAACACCACATTAGCTCTGGCATGCACACAGACAAACAAACCTGTTGTGGTGTTGTGAATAAAGCCTTATATTGCTTTAGAGGGACTGATTTACTGAGATTAAACCTCTTCCACATCCAAAGGCTTTGCAGACAAAATGCAAAATGAGGAGGAATGTCCTACAGGGTGGTACAGGTTGTTGTACCACCTGAACCTGTACAGGTACAGGTTCTCTTCCCTCCTGTAAACTGAAAGAGGGTAGATTTATGTATATATAAATATATAAAATATTGTATTATATATTTATGTAAACTGAAAGAGGGTAGATTTAGACTAGATATAAGGAAGAAATTCTTCACTGTGAGGATGGTAAGACACTGGAACAGGTTGCCAAGAGAAGTTGTGGATGGTCCCTCTCTGAAAGTGTTCAAGGCCAGGCTGGATGGGGCTTTGGGCAACCTGGTCTAGTGGGAGGTGTCCTTTCCCATGCCAGGGGGGTTGGAACAAGATGATCTCTAAGGTCCCTTCCAACCTGAACCATTCTATGATGCTATGATGTCTAATAGATCAATGGAGGAAATGAGGCAATTTAGCAATCAGGATTCCTAGATTCTTGATGGCATTTACTCTCTACCTGTACCAAACAATAAAGGACCATTAAAAATGAACATCCTCATGTTTTGCAGCATTCAAGACACACGCTGTTTGAAGAGGAAAGACGGGGCTGTGGTGGCCGCACCATGAATACATGCTGGGTGTCACACCAGGAAGGTGTAACGGAGGAATTACTGCCTTTTTGGCCCTTGCCCAGTAAGTCTGTGATTGATTTGGGAATAAAAGTTTAAACTTTTTTTTTTTTTTGATAGTGCATGAAGACGTGTAAGTCTGTATCCTAAAAAGTAAAAAAAAGTGCTGAGAACCTTCAGCTCCAATGACGGTGATGATGGAATAGAAGCAATCAATATCACCATGTGGACCCTGGTTTCTACAGAGATCTTGTATTGAGATTATCAGACCCTGGAATCAAGCAAAGAGTTAAGCCTGAAGACTAAAGAATGCACTTCTAAACATCTCATAAATTGCTTATATCTGCACAAAATACCACAGGGTGCATATGAGCACCCCCGCACAAAGTTGAATAGCAGCCAGATAAAATATCCTGCAGCTTTTGCGTGTAGTCCTGATGAAAGGATGCTTACTGTAATAGAAAGAAAATGTAGGAAAGATTTGTAGGTAAGTGATCATTGTAATTCAGTGACCTGGGGGGGGACATGACACCAACAACATTATTTGATGAATCATTGGAAACTGTAAAGAGTGGCAAACCTTTCTAGCTTGTTTCTGAACTTTGGACAAATCTGTATAACTAAGTTAATATTTCCAGTTTAATATAATAGAACTACAGTGTGACAGCATAGCTAGGATAGTCAAAACCTTCCACAGGAGCAGAGATGAAAATATCAGTGTAAAAGGGACGAGTGCTTTGGAAAACAAACACAAAGGTGAGTGTAGGAAACTTTGTTGGATACAGCTGTATAAGCTGCTCACTAGATGTCATCTTCATCTGAAAGCCTGTTCAATGGGGCAGATTATTTTTGGATTTAAGACACTAGAAGTAGATTGAACTCGTAACAAGTAGCCTAGTGAATGTGTAGCTCAGCAATGTCCTCACTGTAACTTCAAGTGAAATGCAGTCCCTCCTAGGAGAGGGCAGTAGATGATCCTTGGTGAACCAGGCAGGAAGCTAAACAAACCAGTATGTCTTCATGTTTACCCTGGCAATATCAGTACCATCAATCTGGTGCTTTCAAAACTAATGCCTGGAATCTCCTTCCCTGCTTCCATTATTAGAAAAAATCAATATAATTTTTTAAAATAGCAATTTTAGATGTCTTTTCTTTTTCTTTATCTTTTTTTTTTAGGGACATTGTTCCTGGGAGGAGTGAACAAAAATCACTTGTAGAAGTATTTCTTGGCAACTCACATGTATGGAAAAAAAAGAAAATCCAGGGGTTCTCATCTCATCTGTTATTTAAAAACATCAAGCTTTAGAAGGCATGCAAATAACTTCTGAATTCTGGCAATGATATATTGTCAAGTGCATATAAATATGAGTAATCAGAGTCATTTTTAAAAATAACGTACACAAAATTGAGAGATGATACTTCTATTCCTAGCAGGAGGGCACACATTTGTACAGACTTACACCAAGACTGTAAGGATTATGCAGTAAAGCAAATTAATAAGTTCTGTATGAATGCAGCTGATAAAGCCTATGTTTTTATGCAGAGATGGTTATCAAGTCCTTTAAAGAGTTACTCTGGGAGAAAGAAATGAATAATTAAGAGTTCAATTACAAGATACAGGCTATGACCCAAACATATGGCTGCTGTTACAAAGTTTCCTGGTGGTTGCTGAAATCTGTTGAATATTTATTTGATATAAGGGGAATGGCGTGGGGGGGGGTAAGACACCATCATCCGTTTTCTTGCACTCACTGTTCTCCTTTCAGGATGTTTTCCTAATGTGAGACAGCAGTAGATAACTACAGTTGTGCACTCTAGCAAGGGGTGTGTGCTTTGACTCTAGACCTGAGATTTCTGGGAAGTGTAGTCTAGAAATCAGAAAGAAAAACAGTGGCAGTTTTTGATATGCTTATTTGCAATTAGTGAAATGAATAGTTTATGTGAGAGATTACAAGTAATACCTTTGAAAGCAATAAGACGATCTGCTAAAGAGGATTCACATGATTAAGCTGTAGTGATATATTGATGAAGGCAGAAAAGAGGCTATTTTGTAGTCAAACCAATGAGAAATGAGCAATCTTCATGTTGCTCAAATTAGAAATGAGTGAGTTCTCTTTCACTGTCAAGCAGCAGAAGAAGGGCATGCATGGATGCAGACAAAGCAGTGTAGATGAAAACCTCATGATACCTTAAAGCTCCAGGTGTTGAAGTCTGACTCCATCAGATGAGAGCACTGTATAGGGACTTCTTGTACCATTTCATCTACCCCCATTGCTGTCTTTGCCCTCCCCCTCCATTTCTCCCACTTCTTTTTGATGACTATTCCTACTGTATACCTTTGATGAGTCTCACCAAGATGCCTCAGTTTCTTACACTGAAAGGTACCTCTGCAGAGGGTTACCTGAAGAAGGGATCAAAAAGACCTGCCACTCTAGATGCACAGCCTAGCTGCACAAAATAGTGATGAAGCTAACCTTGAATGAGTGGACAGCTGCAGTGGCAGAAGGACTGTGATATGGCTGGGCAGAGTTTTCTACTCAGTAATTTAAGGGTAAGAATTTTTCTCTCATACTTCTGCAAGAAAGCAAGCACCTCTTAGCATTAGTAGAGGAATGCCATTCTCTACAGTCTCATCTCAGAATTTGTCACCATTCCTCCCTGGAATGCTTGTCCAAGTGACAAACACTGCACCTGCCTCAATGTATCTGCACAATAGCACGGGCTTGCCTTAGCAAGTTTTCGAAGTTTGTTGCTGTGATGCAAGCAATAATGTCTAACTGTCTAAGCCGTATTTAAAATCTACAGCCATGCAATTTCACTGGGGTTTCTATCAGACCAAATGCACAGTGTAGGTATGGCTTTAGTCTTCACAGGCTGATCGTCAGTACATACTTGTACGTTATACATAGAAGCCAAAAAGATCTTTGCATCAGATGGAATAAGGTTACCATCACAGAAGATCAGTTAGGAGAAAGGACTCCCTCCAATTGATTGATTAACAATTTAAATCTTCCCTTTTGATATTATGAAAACTCCAACACAAAGGAAAACAAAACAAAACAAAACAAAAACCCTGAATATATCATTCATCTATCATAAAACTGTCCAATCACCTAGTTTTTGAAAAGATAATGTTAAGAGCTAAGTGTAATTTCATACCACTGTAATATCTTTTGTACTCATCATTCGAAAACACATGTAACTAAAAAGATGGTTGCCCACCTAGACATTCCTGAGAATATGATTAGAAAATGTAAATGGAGTACATAAATCGCTAAAAAAAATATTTACTTTTGAGTCCCAACTTTCCTTTTTTACATCATAAGTAGCTGACTTAGAGACCTGTAGTGGCTCCTAGAAGACAAAAGAGAACGGGTTCCTGTTTAAATAACCCCAAACCAGCAGAAGTTTGGAATGATTGCAGATTAAATTACTGGACTAAATTTATTTAACTTTGATTCCATTATATATCTTGCTGAACTCAACAATTGCTTTGCGTTCAATTGGGCTGTCTTAATGGGGCTACCTTAGGTAAAGAGCAGACTTGGGTTCAATGAGATTCTCTCACTTGTTATATTGTATGGAGCAGGGAATGAAAATCGTCTACAGAATTTCAAAACCTGAAGTTTCAAACCATAAGTCTTTGAATTGCTGACCTAATAATAAATGTGGAGAGACTCCTGTTATTAAAGGTAGCATTGTGGCTGAAGGAGACCTTGATACTTATAATCTGAGGCAGGATCATGTACTACTGAACAATTTCATGCAGTTGTTTACTTAACCTGATCTTAAATCTTGAGAAGATTTTTCCTAGTTCTTTCCTTGTATTTAAATGCTGCTCAAATCCATTGACCTCTTGTGTCTGTGTACATCTTATTACCTTGGCATCTTCACAGCAGCATTCTTCTGCACATTTGAAGACTGTTATCCTCTCTGTGTTCAGTCCGTGTTTCTGTAAGATAAACAAACACAGCGGATTCAACTTTTCTTCATGGGTCTTATCCTCTTCACATCTTCCTGTTATTCACCTCCAGTTGATCTATATTCTTCTTGAAGTATGCTGCCTAGGAGACACTGTCCATCCATTAGACTGGCTTTTGTACCGCTGCAATGAGTAAAAGGATTGTTTCAGGCAGAACATGCACATTCAACATGATGGTTTATTCAGAGAAGTTGTATTTAACTTTTTTGCAATTCTATTATATTGCATTTTAACTGCTGAATCTTCTGCAAACAATGTTTTAGGCTAACACAATCAATGCAGATACAAAGACAGCTCTTGAAGAGCAGGAGAAAGGATCTGGAATTATGTTAACTCCAGTGAAACAAAGCCAGTAGATACCCATTTAGTAAAGGAGGAGTTAATGAGAAATTCTGTTAACCTCATTCTGTGCTGGTACCTCAGGCATATAATGTATCTAATCATACATTTCTGTGGTTTGAACAATTCCTCTCAGCCTTGATGGAAAAAAAATAAAAAAAAAAAAATGAAACTAGGGTTCACCTGAAAATGTGAAACGTGAAACAATCAAGCATGGACATCTTTGTTGCTTATTAATCTAATTTGGTGTCTACTAAACTGATGAAATGTTGTCAGGCTTAGGAATTACAGGGAGACAGACACTCTGAGAGGCAGAGTGCATTCCAGGCAAGGGGATGTAAAACAGAGGAGAGAGAGAGAGAGAAATAGGAGATGGAGGAGGAAGGGAAAGGAAAGCCCATGGTAACCACAGGAACAGACAAATGCTGTTTAGTGCAATACCAACTGAGAGAAGAACTCTGAGTAGTGACAGAAAGTTTAGTTACTGTGTCAGACCAGGCTCAAAACTTGACCTTGGTGCAAACTTTCTACTGCTGTTAACAGGTGCTATGCTGGACGCTGTGCCAGATGGGTGTCCTAAGGAGAATAAACACAGTGCAATTTGCCCCCCTCTGTCAGGTGAGTACTGTTCCCTTCTGCTGAACTGAAGCGCAAAGACTGTGTGATTGCCAGCAGGCTTGGCATTAGAAGCTTGCTGAAGGCCATCCTGAGTCTTAAACAGAGCTCCAGAGGCAGGTGGTGGCTTTGGCCATCTCTCAGAAAGGATGGCCGTCTTACACCTGGGGAGCAGGGAGGTAAATGAGAGTCATTTAAGAAAAGGCTTAATGTGCAGAGGCCTGGTAGTATACACATGAAATATGAAGGAGCAGTGGTAAACGTGTGTGGTTAACATAAATGCCTGTTGAGAACTTGTCAGTTCCATGGCGTAAGATTCTGGGCAGGTATAAGACACCTCTCTCCTTGTTTGTTTCTTGTTTTCATTTTTCTTCCGTTAGTTCTTTTCTTTTTCAGGCACATACTCTCTGTGTGTTTTCCCGAGGAACATTTTCACGCGTTTCTGGTAGCGTCAGCCGGGCCTCCACCTGCAGCTGCGTGGAGCAACAGTGCCGGCCAGCGGCTGCCTGGGGCAGCGCGGGTGGGTTCGGGGAGTCCCCTGCCGGGAGCTGCCCCCAGCCTGCCGGCTGCCTGCGGCTGCCTGCTCTCAGCAGCGAAGGAGGGGAAGGGGAGTAAGGAAGCCTGCTGCAGAGGAGTTATCCCTGCTGTCTATGTTCCCCAGAAATTTCACAGGATTTATTCTCATTTTGAATACTATGCTTGGAAATGAGCTCTAGGGAAAATGATGTGACATCATTCCCCTTCCACACTGCTGCTCCTGCTTCCATTCATAGGCTTTTTTTTTTTTTTTTTTTTTTTTTTTTTTTTTTTTTTTTTTTTTCACCGCAGGTGACATTTCACAAAAAGCCTGTGGGAAGGCCAGGCAGTGGTGTGATGCAGGTGGCCTTCTGCAGGTAGATAGGAGCCAGTGTGACATTTTACCAGCACAGGGTAAGCGGGCAGAACAACAAATCACTGAATTTTCAATTGCCTGTGTGAAAGTAGCCTGGTGCACCAGTTACCTGGGATGAATAACAAATGACTGTGCGCTAGAAGAGCACTCAGCAAACGGTCTAAACCCACAGCTACCAATGCTGCTGTGTTTGTGAAGATTACCTTAATTTCAGGAAATCTTTGTCATTGCTAAGCTGGTATCTGTTTTAAGTAGTTCAACGAGCTTTGCATATTTTTGCCTATAGAGTAACTGCATGAATTTCTGAATAGCAATGTTAGAATTACCTACTTTAATATTCTACAGGGTTTGGATTTTTTTTTTTTAATCACAAAATCATTAAGCTCCATAAAATCTTCTTATCCTTAGCCTAAGCTTTCAGTGAGAGCTACGCTGATATTGGAAGGGAAGAAACTCCATCACTTATCCCAGCATCTTCAAATCAATTAGCTGAAGAGAACAGTGGAGTAAGGCACAAAAATATAAAAACTTTTGCACTGAAGCTGGTACTGTCATCTCAAAGCTAGTGCAATAGACACAGCTTAGCTACTTCTGTTGGAAGTTGTTAATATGGAAACATGGCAAAGACACGCTGCTATGGAGAAGCAAGTGGGACGGGTTAGCCTGATGATAAGCACACGTTCAGCAATGAGATGGAGATAACGCAAATCCCAGTGCTCCTTCCATGGATTTTAGGGAAAAAAAAAAAAAAGAAAGAAAACGAAAACAAAAACAAAAAAAAACCAACCCAAACTTCACCATCAGGTGAAATGCATAAGCAATCTTGGGAGAAGAAAGGCAGCAGTTAAGCATTCTGTTGCAAAGCCCCTCGTTCTTTCCGATCTCGCTGGCACCGTGAGTGTCTAACCCGGGCGCACGACCCGGCACGGGCAGCAGCACTGTCACTCCCTGCTGTTTTCCCAGCCCAGCTCCGGGCTTGCGCGCTGCCGGGGGGGCTGCAGAAGGACGGGCGGCAGCTACAGTGCGAAACGCGGCTTTCAGGCAGCGGCGCTGGGGCTGCGGCTTCTCCCCGGACGCTTCCCGTCCTCCGCACGCCGCCGCCGCCCGAGCACCCGCCGGAGCCGGGGTCCTGGGGGAGCTGGGGAGGCACGGTTCTGCGAGGGAGAAGCACGGCCTCATCGTACGTTAACAAGTGAGTTTAGGTCCGGGGAGGGGGAAGGACGTTGAAATGGAAAGAGCAGGAAGGAAAAGTGCCTTTTAAAAAGATAAATTATTCTTGGTTAAATGTTAGGAAGAATGCAGCAAAAGCGATCTGGAGGAAGGCTGCAGGAGCCGGGGCGTTCATTATTAAAGAATAAACCGTGAGGAACGCAGAGCGAAAGCGATCAGCAGGGAGAGATAGCGGGAGAGGCTCTGCCCTCGCACCGACGCTCTCCGGGAGCCGCCGGGGTCAGGGCCTCTCCGTTCCCCTCCTGCTGCCCCTTCCCAGGGACCGCCCGGGGGGCTCCGAGCCCTGCCCCGGGCAGAGCCCGCTCAGGGGCGGCCCTGGCTGAGGAGCCGGCTGCGGGGCAGCCTCGATTTCACACCGCATCACTTCCACCACGGCAGCCTGGCCGGGCTTTAAACAATCCTTTGTTTTCTCCGTCAGGACGGATACTTTACGATGAAGTTCTGCGTGCGGGCTCTTTTGCTTGCTTGTCACTGCCCGCTCTCCTCCCAGCCTTTACTGGTGCGCGTTCAGCAGTTTCCCTGGAAGAGATGCCCCGAGCTGTCCGTGCTCACTGCTGCTGCGGGGAGGGGTGCACGGGGCTGTCGGGGTCTGTCGGACTCGGGCAGCCCACAGGCGGGCATCCGAGTGCGATGTCAGCGAGCGTTTGCGGGCAGATATGCGCCTGCAGAGAGGGACACGGCGTGCAGCAGGCTGGGATAGGGGATTCCACAGAGCGCGGGGAGAAACCATGCAGCTCTGAAATTAGAGAGAAAGAAAGAGAAAGAGAGAAAGAAAGAGAAAAGGAGGGAAAGAAAGAGAGAGAAGAAAGAAAAAAAGGGAGAAAGAGAGAAGGAAGGAAAGAAAGAAAGAAATTAAGAAGCCTTTCCTGACTGTGTCTGATCACAAAGTTATTTTTTATCTCGCTGATTGATTTCCCTAGGAGCAGCAAACTGAATGTTGCAAACTCTAGCTAAAAGCCAAGGCTATCTGTTTTGTAAAGGAAGAAGAATGTTTTCTTACTGCGGAAAATGAAATCGAGTTCAGTGAGGGGCGGTTGTGAGCGCTCCGCGGGGTCGGATGGCCGAGGAGCCTGGGCACACACACGTCGCGTTTTAGGATACGGAGCCGCGAGCAGCCCTGGGTGACGCCCGCCTCTGTTTGGTGAAAAAGGAAACAAGCGTTTAACCATCTCTTTTGGGAAGTCACTGCGCCACAAAACCAGCCGCGTTACCATACCAGAGGAAATGAAAAAATGCTGCAGTTCGAGACGAGGAGCCCTTTATTTCCCTTTTTGGACACATTTCATGTGTTTCCCCAAACAGTGCGGCTGCCTTCCGAAACACAAAGACACGGCCCGCGCCCGCAGAGGCGCACGGGCAGACAGATAAGACATGTGTTAGATCCTGACACA
The DNA here is from genome assembly GCA_013396635.1 of Penelope pileata. Taxonomy (NCBI): domain Eukaryota; kingdom Metazoa; phylum Chordata; class Aves; order Galliformes; family Cracidae; genus Penelope; species Penelope pileata. The sequence continues at coordinate 167,096 of WBMW01000170.1, read as the reverse complement.
TACGGGGTGGGGGGAAGAGCCGAGGAGAGAGAGAGGGAGAGAGAGAGAGAGAGATCCTCCTACCTGGAGCCATAGATTGCAAGATACGTAGTGTTACCTGGGGAAGTCAGAACAAGTAAAAACACATTGAACGTCAGGGCTCTATGAGGCAGTTGATCAAGATCAGCGCTCGCTCGTTTTTTTTTCTTTTTTCTTTTTTTTTTTTCCACACTCCTGGTNTTTTTTTTTTTTTTGCCCCTCAGACCGTCTGCCTCGGGTTTTTGTTTTAGCGTTTTGAGAGCAGCTCTTTCTATTTTCCTCCCTCTTTAGCGTTAGTGCCGGAGCCGGGTTTGGTCACCATGGCTCTGGGAAGAGCCCCCGCTCCGCGCCCCGCTCGCTGTGCAGCGCTCGGCCGGCTCTGCTCCTGGGCACCTTCCGAAACGCTCTTGACTGGGATTTAACCGACAAGATCAGTTCGACTTTTTGTGCAATTTTTATGGCTCAGTCCATTCTCTAGATCATGCACAGAAACTTTCGCAAGTGGATTTTCTACGTGTTTCTTTGCTTTGGAGTCATCTATGTCAAATTAGGGTAAGTCCTCGTGCACGACAAATCTCGTCTTTTGGGTCACGTTAGTGCGGAGTCGCGAACAAAGCGTTGCGATGGAAAAAAAAGGAAGACGGAGCGAACGAAAAAAGGGAGGAAAGCGACGGTTTCCCTCCTCCCCCCTCCCCGGGCGCAGCCCCGGCTCAGCACGGGGCCGCTCCCCTCCGCTCCGTTCCCGCTGCCGCTGCCGGGCGCTGCGGCGGCGATGTCCGCTCGGAGCCTTCTGCTTTGTGCTGCTTGAGCGAACTGAAATATTGTCTCTGGCGTACGGTACCCTCAGACAGGGGGAGGGAAAAAAAAAAAAAAAAAAAGAACCCGACGGAGTTAACTCAGCCGCTGCTGATGAGACAATAGAGCGGAGCTTAAGTATTAAAAAGGAGAAAGGGGCGGGAGGAGGGGAATCCCTGCTCTGAACCTGCGCTCGGGGATTTGGTTTATGCAGGCCTAGGCACAATTTGCCTTTCTATCCATCAGGCGGACGTGTTGAAATCAGCTTGACAAGCGGCCCGGCTGCCCCGCGAGAAGCGCCGGGAGCCGGGCGGGCTGCGGGCAGCCCCGTGTTTGCTCCTCGATATTTGATCGCAGCGAGCGAGATCGCTCTGTTATTTCAGTTGCCAAGTTTCTCCCTCTCTGCCTCTCCCCCTTACCTGTATGCCCTTATTAATATTGCTCGTCGCAGTAGGCTGACTTGAGTTGAATTTCCACATTCCTGAGCCCCAGCCGAGTCCTTACCTGTCGAGCTACAAACTCTTTAAAGATCCTGTCTTTGCATAGCTGCGGGATTTTTTTTTTCCCCCTAAATGATCAAGAATGCATAAGGTGAGTCGCAATCTGAAAACGCTTGCTTCTCACCTTGAAAACAACACGGAGAAAAAGAG
>WBMW01000170.1:14447-159057 GCA_013396635.1 Penelope pileata | reverse complement strand
GGCCGAGCGGTCGGGGTGCGCGCCGAGGCCCGGGGGGCTGCCGGGGAGCTGCCAGCGCTGCCGGCGAGGCGTGAGCAGGCTGCGGGGCGGCGGCGGGGAGAAGAGAGCACCGGGGTCGGTGGTGGTCCCGGCCGCCGGACGGGGCTGAGAGCGGAGCCCGCTGCCTCCCGCGGGCACCCCCGGGACTGGCCCCTCCGGGCTGGGAGCGGGGCCCGGCGCGGGCGGCTCCGCGGGCAGCGCTGTGCCCGAGGGCCTCTGCCCGGCGGTGGGGGAGCGCGGGAGCCCGCTCCCTCCTCACCCAGCGCCGAGCACAGACCTTTCTGTCCACGGTGGGTGCAAAATTTGAGCTGCTGTCCCTGAGGTGCGTGTGGATTTCTCTGTCTGTCTGTCTGTCTGTCTCTACCTACCTGCCTACCCACTCACCCACCCGGTTATTTCTCTCTGCGTGCATGCAGACGAGCACAAGCATACACACACGCACGTGTGCAAGTGTTCCTCTGCCTGTGTGTACTTTTTTGTGGGCTAGGGAAAAATACAACCCACCGCTGTGCATGAGAAGCAAGAATAAACACACCCGTAAAAAGAAACTCAGTGCGTATCCCTGTGCTCCTAACCCCAAAGGAGATGCACATGCCTTGGCTACCTCTTTGCAAAGGCTCTCCATTCCCAGAGCCGCGCTCGGCTTGCCCCGGTGGGATGCTGCTGCCGACGGGACCGAAGGGCTGGGGCTGCCCCATGGGGCTGGGAGGGACCCGACGGCTAGTAACACACTGCACCGTGCTCTGCTGTGTTAAACGGGAGGAAGAAGCCGTAATAAATAAATAACTGTACACTTTTGATAGAAACGTAGCTGTATTTTTCTCAAAACCGTAGGAAATTACTATCCTACAAAGTTTTCCTTCTATAAATAGTTTGAATCTTGAAACAAAAGTTTTAAACCGCACGCCAGATGCTGGGATGCTGGCGGTTTCCCTCGCTGTGTGACATAATTATAAGGTCCGAAAGCAAAAGCTATAGAAGTATAATAATAATACTAAGGCGACTGCTGAGGGGAAATACAAGGGAAGCAGTGCCCGCTCCCTTTAGAGCCAGCTACTCGGGGAGAGCTGAGCACTGCCCCGCGCCCATGAGAACTCGCTGTGGGCACATAAAGCCTCCCCCGCCTGCCCCCAGTCAGCAGCAGCTGCACTGCGGGGCCGGGGCTGCGGGGGCTATTGCAGCCCAGCAGAGCAGAAGGGAAAGGGATCAGGAGGTGAAAGGCGACAAAGCGCAGCCCGGCACCGGTGCATGTCCCTCGGTCCATCCATCATCGGCCGCGGATGAGCCGGGCACGCCGCGGTGCTCGGGGGTTAAGGAACGAGGAGTTATTTCGGTGCTTAATGGAGAGTAGCCCGGCGAACTTGTGGTGTTTGTCTTGTGGGTAAATAGACTTCTCTGGCTGGCTAATGGTAGCTTTAGAAGATTAAAGCACAGCAGAGCCCATTTGAGCATTATCTGTCTGGTTCCGCTCTCTGGAGGGGAGGATGCTTCCCAAGCCGCTAGTCAGCAAGCTCCCATGGACTGCCAATGGGTTTGGTCATCGTGCCCAAGGTCTCTACCTTCTCTTAGCTGTGCTCATCCTCTGGGCTGCCAGTCCCTGGGGACAGTGGCCTGGCCTGGCTGGGAGGGCTGCGAGCACAGAGCCCGTCCTGGGGAAGGGGGTTCTGAAAAGCACAGAGTGAAAAAGGCACCGCGGCCAGGGGCAACAGCCGGGAGGGGGGTTGGTTACTGCTGACTACAGCCAGAATTAAAGACCAAACTCCTTTCTGAAATCTGTTCCCATGCTGTAAGTACGCTGCCCCATCCAGTACTCTTCTTTCGTGTGCTCAGGCACTGAAGGCGTTTTTACAGCCAGCAGCAATCGGTGTTCGACTTCTCAAAAAAGCAGGCTCACTTCGGGTAGAGCGACTGTAGTCGAATGATTGATGCATGTTAATGCTGTGGACATATTTGGTAATCCAATTACATATTTAAAGTATACAACTGACATTTAATAATATCAATGTAATTAGTATAAATGTCTAAAAAACAGGATTATACATAATACTGTTTGGCACCGTTTCTTGCAGTGTGTGTCTGAGGGTGCGTGTGTCCGTACACAGACGTACATTTAACTTTGTGTTCTGCAGCAGGCAGTGCTGTTCTGGCTTTCCATTTGTGCTCTGCTTTCAGCTCTCATCTTCAGAGCTGGGTGCTCTCGCTAGCAGCACGAGAGCCACCTCTCAAGAAGCTTATTTCAGGGATTGTTTGCTGGTGCGGAGACAGAGTTAATTCAGTTATCTGCTAAAAAGTGATGGGGAGTAACATGTAGGAGTGTGTGCGTACGTAGTAATAAATCTCTGGAGCAACTAGGTATTCTGAGACCGTAATGTAGCAAATAATTTATGTTAGCCAGTAGGTATACAGGCGAGTTATGAAATCTGGAGGGGGGAAGATGACTGCATGTTTTAGATCTGTTCTGCTGATGTTGCCATGTCTTTACAATTCCGCTTCCTTTACAACAGGGCTCTTCCCTGCTCGTGGGAAGGGGGTTAAGCAGGAGCACGTATTTTCCATATGCCTACAGGAAAGGACTCATGCCTAATCCCTAAAGATTAGCGCTGCTGGAGACGGTCCCTGAATCTTGTCTCTGAGTCTGAGCAGTGCAGGAGGGAGCTGCACAGAGAAGAGCGAGCCTGCCCCCAGATCCTAGGATCAAGAGGATGGGGGCACAGCATCCCCCCTGTGGCCCCAGCATGGCTGATGCTCCCTCATGACACAGCCAGAGCCACTGCCCAGCCCACTGGTCCCATCCCAGTTAGACCAGAGCTGTGCTGGCCTCTGTGGTAAATTCTGCTGTTATCGGAACCGGACTGTCCCTGCCTCTGTCCCCAGGCTGCGGTGTGAGTCCATCGTTTCCCCGCTCTCACACCTCGTTCATCTTGTTGCTGGGGCTGCGCATGCTTTAGGGCAGGCTCGCTCCCAGCCTCTGTCTGTGCAGCATCCAGTGTGCAAGGAGAGCTCTGCTGGGATCTTTAGATACTTCTTATACATAGAACTGTCCTAATGCTAATAAGAGGATTTGGAATAGGACTGCAGCTTTACTGCCTCCCAGCCTATGTTGGCTTAGATACAGAACAGGTGAGCCCCTAAAGCTCAGTGACTATTTTCAGGATCACCTAAAGCATCTTTCCTTCAGCTTAGGAGAAACAAGAAGAATGAAGACTTGCGTGTTGGGCTGCCATGATCACTGTTAGCCTGGCTAACCTGCCTGATTCAGGCTGCTTCTGTCATCTGTCGGAGCTACTGTACAAACCCAGGACGGCGACAGTGATATGGCTTCTTAGCATCTCTAGAAGATAAAGTTTACAGTTTCTGCAAGACACCCAAACTAAAATTCCCTGCCTAAAACCAAGAGCTCTGGTACATGTGTGGCTGTCCGCCCTCCTCCTCACCTGCTCCAGGCCAAACATGCCTGTCCTGGCTATTCCTGAACCCAGGTGCGTTTGGAGGTACCCCCTGCACTCAGTACTTGGAGGCAAGCAGGTCCTGGAGGCTAGATTTGTAGCACACCTTAGATTTTAAGAAGCCATGACAAGTAGCTGAAAGGAAGGGTGGCAGCATCCGGAATTTGTGGGGTGGATTTCAGCCTGGAATTACTACCTGTGTTGCGTTATTAGTGTAATATTACAGGTGGGCATAAAGCATGATTAAACAGTGAGATGAGCAGGTCAGAGTAAAGGCAGATATGCTCGCACATCGAGTAGGGAACAAGGCCAATCACTTAGAAGACCGTCTTTCAGAGGAGGTGTTAAAGAGCCAAAGAAAGCTGCAGTTAGGCAGTTAGACTGACAAACACATGCAATGGAAAAAATACATCTCGTGTACCTGGCAACAGTGTGGTAAAGGCAGAATGGTGCCAAGTGTTTTCGCAGTGCATGCAGCTGCAAATCCGGACTGCAATCCTGCCAGCCAGATTCCCCAAACTGCAGCCTGGTGCTGTAGTGCTCCCAGGTCACCATGAGCAGCAGAAACCTGGTGCAAGCTCTAGGTCAAAGGTGCTCTGCAGACATCCTGAGACCAGATATTGCCGCACTGGTTAATGTTGCAAGCCTGGTTTCTTCAGCCCAGGAGCTCTGCGGGTCATTTTGCCCACAGTGGACTCTCACTGGTGTTCTCACACATGCTGGTGAAACACCTGCTAGCTACCTGACTGACAGCCTTTTGCAACTCCAGGTCTGTCTGTCTGCTTGACTCTTCTCATTATTTTTGTTCTTCTCTCCTCCTTGATGCTTCGTTGCCCTCCTGCACAGAGTTGCTCCAACTGGCAGCCATTCAGGCACAGAACTTTCACAGTATGACATTAACACATGGGAGTGTTGTACAGGACCAGCCTCTGGTCATGAGAATTATGGCCAAAATATCCATGCATGAAAGCAAAATATCCATGACTTCTTGAATTTCTCTGTGCACCTGTGAGATGGTGGTGGCAAGCTTGCCGCTGGAAGCTGCATGTTTCCAGACCCAGCATTACTGGGGAACAGGGGCTCAGGCATGCTCTGGGGGAAGAGGCAGGGAGGCAGGCTGCTAGAGAACATCCTCCCATCCTGTAGTGGTTATTAGCTCCTTCCCCACCTCTTTTACTTTGCCTTCAGCCTCTCCCCAAAGGCAGAAGCATACATTTTTCCTCCTTTGCGGGGAAGTGCATAGAGGACTTGGTGGCTACTTCAGGACAGCTCCTACATATTCTTGCTGACACACACGAATAAGGAGCATTTCAAGTACTTAAACTGGTGCAGATGTGAAGAAATTCTAGATACAGAGACTTAAAGAATGTTCTTGGTAGCTTTCTCTGTCCTCATGCAGTGTATTTCTGTGACTTCTCTCTCCTGTTACAGCCTGAGTGCTGGTGGGACAAACCTTTATACAAAGCACCGAAACGACTTTTCTCGTGTTTCTCTTAAGTGTTGTTTCTCCTCTAAAAGGCAGCGTTCTTGATAGTGCAATTAGCTGCAAGTTAACTGTTCAGTGCTAACAGAATATAGGCAGCTTCTGTAAAGTTAAGGTAGCCACGGCCAAAGTTGTTTCTCTCACCATAAAAAATGTCTTCCACTAGGATCTGACAGCAAGATAATTATCACCCGTTAATTACTTTATGGCCAATGGTACCTTCCTTAGAAAATCCAAAGACCAGCTGAGTTAGGGAGCTATTGTGTCTTTTTCTGGAAATAGTTTTAACAGTGGATACAGTTTGTACCCGTTTCTCAGCTGCAGTGTTGTACATCTGCTTTCTTTTCAGCCTATGCCTGTGGATCAGATTTCCTTGTGGCAGAAACCCACAAAGGACAAAATCCACGTTTATGCAAAAATCCCACTTAATCATCATGGTGACATAGCCTTTGTTCCGGCTCTGTGTACAAGGTCAAGTTTCACCCTGAGCTCCTAAACAATTAGGAAGAAGGACGTCCAGTGGTATAGCAAGTGTGCAACCGAGGGCAAAATCTAGCCTCAGGCACTTAACATGTGGCAGGAGAACTTTCCCCTGCAAGTGGCACCAGGCCCGCTGGTCACTCCACGGTGTCCCACATTGCTTATCTGAGGTAGGGCCACCCCGTTGCTCATCCCTGGCACCATTTCTGAAAACTGCTTGAAGCCCAGGGACTTTACTGGCAGGTTCATGGTTTCGGTACAAAGTGCAAAGGTAACGCTGATGGTTTACTTCCAGCAGAACACGCCTGGAATGCCCAACAGAGGCCTCCAATGGGGTTTCCTTCTGGATGGCCACCACCGTAGATCTCATCTTTTCAGCCCTGAGGGCCTGGGGCTTCTCTCCCTGGGGCTGTACCCGCATCCCATGAGCTGATAAAGCAGGAACAGCTCTGAATAAAGCAGAACCAAGCCTGAAGCCAGCCTAAGGCTTCTTCTCCTGGCACTCATCCCGCAGCTTGGCACAGGCTGCCCTGTTACGCAATTTGAAGGGAATGCAGCCATACTTCCCGAGACTATACAGCAAAAGCTGTATGTGTAGGCGGCTATTCCTCCATGTCAGGCAAAACCAGAAGTCAGTTCCATGGACTACTGAAGAATCCTTATGGCCTCTGGTGCCAGTAAGAGCTGACAGAAAAACAAAACTTTAGTTATTTTTTGGTGGGGGAGGCACTTCAAAAGCTCGATATGTACGGGGCACTGTGAGGCAGGTTCAGATCTGGAAGGAGCTTAGGCCATGAGGATAGAGACTGCTGCCTGCCTGCATGGAGGGCCTGGAAAACAACTGGAGGTGCACTTCATTCAAAATTGTTTAAGCACCACAGTTCTGGGCCTGGATATCATATCAACTCTCCTACTCTTTCTGAAGTAAGACATAATTATAAAATGTGACTGCTATTTAATAATAGTTGCTTTCACTCAAGGATTGTATGTGAATTAATCCTTGCAGCACTCAGGTGAGCGGAGCAGGGATCGCTTCACTCGCAGCTGGGGTGGGAGGCGGTGGCTGCAAGGCAGTGCAGTGAGTGCCTGTCCCGTGGCACCAGCACTCATCCCACCATCCCCAGCACCACCTGCAAAAGCCCAAGGGCATCTCTAACTGGGGACAGCCCCCCTAAAGATGACACTTTTTTGGGGTGTGGTGCCAGGCTGTGAGCTGCTGGCTGGTGGCAGGCAGGACATGGTTAAGGAGTGTGGAGGGATGGCAGCATCTCTCATGACTCCTCTGGCTGCTGGCCAGCAAGCCATGTGACTCCTGGGTTAAAAGAGTCCTCTCAACCATGAGATGCTTTTTTCCCCCCCTCTGGTTGTACCTTTTATTTTCTGAACTCAAAAGAAAACAAAACGTACCCACAAAACTTTCCACATTAAAGTTGTATTGTAGCCTGATGACTCAGAGTGAGAAATTCAAGGGGAATGAAGGGGAAGGGGGACATTTCTGAATCAGACCTGTTGTGCTGAGCCTTAAAGTTTAGGAGGGTTTTTCTGGATGGAGGACAGCGCAGGGAGCGAGGAGCAGACAGCAGGGTTTAAACCCATTCCCTACTGCTACGGACTACAGCTAGATCAGCCGTGGTAGCTTAGATACTGTGGACTTTCATGCTATCAAATGGCTCCATCTGTTTCGTAGTAAATTCCGATTTCTCCACTCTCATATCCTTAAGGGGTACATCACCTAGCTTTACAGTTTTGGGTTGCTTTCCTCTATTGGCACCTCTCATCCCAGCGCTGGAGCACCGCCCACAACAACGAGACTGGCACCTCCTAGGAAGGCTTCCTGGAGTTTTTTGTTCCTCTCCCTTCTGTCCCTGTGGAGCTGTGCCCAGGGTGGGTGCTCCTGAGGGCGTCTTGGGGTCAGGTTTTTGTTGTTACCGTCACTCTGGTTATGTTGTAGGAGATATATCAAAGGAGAAGTTCTTGCACTATGACCCAAAGGTCACCAGGCTCTGGATTAGTCTAATCTCTGAAGGTTTGCTCCTCAGACAGATCCTTTCGACCGAGAGTAACTTACCTCTGGGCTCAGGGCTTTGTCTTGTGTTTTGTGATCTCTCTTGTTCCAGGGAGCTCGGGAGGCTGGGCACAGTCGGGGGCTTAACACCTTGAACTGGGGATGGAAGAGCACATAAGGAGTGAGAAGGATATGCATGCAGAGGCAACATGCACAGTGTGACCTCACTTTGAAGTCCCTGTGCTGTTTTCACAGCCAGGCCACTTTGGAAGCCATGAATTCTGCATGTCACTTTGGCTTTGTCCTTTTCAGGGAGAAAAGGGTTGAAACCTCCCAGCAGGGATCTTTGGGTTGTAGCCCCAAATGCAGCTGTGCTTCTGAGCAGAGCCAGGGCACCACCTCAGCGCTAATACTGGATTTTAAGGAATGTGCTGGTGTGCCAGCTCCTGCGTGCCGTGCTCCTCTCCCAGCACAGCCCCGTGCTGTGCCAGCCCCTCAGCAGGGCTTGGCAGGTGGCCTCAGGTGAGATAATCGTGCCCCTGGGACAAGGGAGGCAGGACATGCAGCCAGGCACTCCCCATCTGTCCATGGGTGTGACTTCTGTGCTAAGCACACCCTCGAGTGTTTTCTTACTGCAATTAGGAAATTTGTTTGGTTTAGGTCAAACACTTCTACCGGGGTGCTCCTAACACCTGGCATGTGCTGGTGTGGCAGGAGTGTGTGGACACCCTGGGTCAGGCAGCATGCTGTGCTGCGTGGAATCCACTCTGCTGGTGGAGAAGAGCTCCTGCTTCTCACCTCTTGGCTCTGTGCTTGTTCCCAGTCCTGGGCCTTCCCTTGCTGTTCCAGGTGCAAATGAAAACAAGTGGAAAGAGCTCCCTAGGAGCAGGCACAAGGTACGTCACCGGCAAGGAACTGTTAAGTCTGCCACTTTTCCTTTCTGGAATTTTCATTTTACAAGGAGAGCTTTGAACCCTGAAATAGATGAGAACTGTACTGCAGCAAAGACCAAATGACAGCTCCTGCCTGTAGGCAGCAAGTGCCTTGATTTCATAGGCTGGCTTGCATTTCAGCCCTGCTGCAGGCAGGTGTAGCAGCTAGGTATTAAATTAGGGAGTGAAGAACACCTACCAGGCATGCAGGTTTCTGCCTTTTTATTAATGACTTGGTGTAGCAACATCTGATAGATGATGAGGCTCTCTGGCTGCCACTGAGGTGAATAGGAAAATGCTGCATTTGCACCCTGTGTCTTTGTCTGGGCAGAGCAGTCATTGTTGCCATGAACTGTGTGTGGTTCCTGGTCCATCTGCGCTTGCCTGGGCTGCAGGGAGAGAGATGTCTCACGCCTTGGCTCAGGGAAGTGCAGGTGATGTTCGTGCTGTTTGCCTGCCACTCAGCCAGGTGAGACTCTGCCTTGTACGTGTAAGATGAAATTTTGGCTCTGTCTAAACTTCTTCTGGATTACTGCATGATTTAGATGACAGTATTTTGTTAGGGCAATGTTGTTTATTGGAAAGATGTGGCAAAATCCATCAGCTCACTGAGGAAGGTTCCCTTTGTTGAATAAAGGTAAACCAGGGGGCCTGGCACATTTTACCTCTCTGAGAATGAAAAGCACTTTCAGTGCGAACAAAAGTCCCATTTGCTTTTCTTCATCTTGCACAGATATGTTTTTTGAGGCCTATCAGATCTTTGCTTACATGATAGTTGCCATTGTACACCTAATTTGAAATCAGCGTTAGCTTGCTGACAGTAGCTGGCATGGATTGTGTTCCTTCTAAGACATCTTCTGAGATAATTAAAGCGATGACTGACAACATAGCACAGCAAAAGGAATGATTTTCAAGCTGGAGCCTCTTCTACAGGTTGCGTGTACACATTTTGTTAAATGCAACCCTGGTATAACTATGCTAAGTCTGATAAATTTCCTAGAAATTAGTCCAACCCCTTTTTTTATTTTGAGAGTTTATCATGCAAATCTCTTTGTTTCAGACTCTTTTTCCAATTCACGTTCAAAGGCATGCACGGGAATATAGTGCTTATGAAGGGTGCCTGAATCACAGCTCTGGAAAATGAATTCCTCTCTTTACCCACAAACCAGCACAGCACAAGCAGAGGGTGTGTGTGCTTCCCCACTCCACCCCATCCCTGTGTCTCATCCATGACCTAGAGGGGCAACCTCTAGCTAGGCATCAGCGGGTGGCTCGCTCTCTGTACTTATTTAATCCTTGGCCAACCTGCTAAGGCTGCCAAGAAGGGTGCCAATTGTGGTGATGGTTTCTGTGATGTGGATAGTTGTCCACTGAGAACTGGATTAAGATCATCAACTCATTTCAAATACTCTAGGCCACAAAGCATCTGCCAAACGGTAACCATTTTTTTGGTCACTACTGACTTGGGTCATGTTTGGATCAGCGATGAAAGGCTCCGTATCCCAATAACAATCCCCTGAGCCATACGGTTTCCCGGAATAATTTCTTTAAAGAAGGAAAACGTTATTTATTGTCCTAAATTCTCCTTTGATCTACTGTTTTTAGTGCACATTTTACCCTTTAAGGTGCTTAATTTTCATAACTTCTTTGTAGAGGATTCCAACGCTGGGAGAGATTTTGGAAGATGGCAGGTGGCAGATCCATGTCGTGTGGTCCAAAATGAGTTCTCAGAGAGTAGGTACACACCCTAGTGCCTCAGCTGGCATTGTGTTTGGACCCCAAACTGATCTTATACCTTCAAACTTATTACACAGTCCCTCAGTGTGGAAACTACCATTAGATAGAAGATCACACTGCTTTCTTGCTTTCCCTTGTTCTTCCTGATATAACTAAATATCTGTCTATAGCAGGTAAATGGAATAAACGAGCTTTGTCGGTAGCTCTTCCAGCAGCTTGTTATATTATTGGTGGTCCCTGCTGCCACAATCTCTGAACACACCACAAACTTGTGTGTATGCTTGCTAACAGGACAGGTTATTGGGAAATACCTTATTTTCCATGTATTGAGCTGCAGGATGCAGGGAATAAGTCATTGGGCTCTAACCAGACCGTCCAGTAGGGCAAGAAACTGGAGGGATCTTTCCTGTTCTCAGTGTAGCCCCCAAACCATCAGCAGTCCTTCTCTTCTGCCTACCTGAAAGGGGAGCCAGGGCTAGCTGAGATCTGTAGTGTAGCTGGCAATGAATAATATTGGCTTCTGTAGCAGTGTGTGTTGCCCCAACGAGAACCCCTCCCAGAAAATGCCTGGGTGGGTAGCACATTGTCAGCATGCTGAAGGAATGGCATTGTGGCTTTTCTTGGCTAACATGAAGCTGTGCAGTATTCTCACCAGTGTTCTCTTGAGCTGAAAAAAATCCAAAGGTGATTTTTTTTTTTCCTAGGGAGAAATTTGCATTTACACTAAAACGAAGGCACTACTTTGCTTACATTAGTTCCTCAGAACAGTGAGTCACCTACCTTCTCCTCTATTACACCTGGAAGTGAAGCATGCTGTGATATCAAAGAGTGACTGTTAAGATAGAAAATTCTGGGCCAATGCATTACAGAAATGGATGCTCAGATACAGGGTAGGGTGATGCATGATAGAGATCAACAAAACGGTGGAGATAACTGTGAGGCTGTGGTTGTATCTGCTTTCTGTTTTAGTATCTGCTTTCTATCACGTAAGAGAAGTGTCAGAAACGTCTTATCAGTAGATATCTCATAGTGGTTTATTGATATTAGACTGTGAAACATACATTTTGGATTTCCTTATATTTCTTTTAAAATAATAAACACAAAATTATGTTATTGTGTGTCCTTTCACTGAAAAATTGTTTCTGTTAAAAGAACTAGAAGAAGATGGAAAAAATAGGGAAAAGATTGTGTTTGAAAGACTATATACAGAGATATAAGTATGTATAGAATTCATAACACTTTAATTCTTAAAAAAATAATTGTATCAATACAAAGCCCTCTTTTTATAAGTTTCTCTGCTTATTTGGAGCCATTTTATGTTGAGTTTTTATTTCCAGAATAGAAACTTCCCTTCAATAGTAGCTGAAGCCTGAGTTCAAGAAAACACATGGAGAAATGTAAGCATACTGACTTAAGAGAACTTGCAGTTACATGCCTATATTCAAGCAGACCACAGCCTAAACCTAGAAAACATAGGCCATACACAGGACCTAGCACCCTCATACGTTCCCTGAACACAAATGGATTTCAGCATGATTAACTTTTTCCTAAACCAGGTTCTAAAGTTGAGTGATGACTCTCAATGTAACTTTTTTGGTAGCGAACAACAGAAGTGAGACAAAAACAGAAAGCCAGTGAAATCTCAGATGAAAGCCCCATCAGTTGGCTGGAAATTTAACCACCTGAGAGCACATTTTTTGCAACTCAGCATGAGGACTGTTGTCAGGGGAAGAGCGTAACCTGGGACCAGGAGGCAAGCACTGAGATAGGAGACATAATCAGAAAGCATGAGCAAAGTAGCGCAGGAAATTGATCTCAAGCAAGAGACTTTGTACTGTGCCACTGGGGCTGATTTGTTCCACATCGAGGATGTGACTGACCATCACTGGTCAGGAAGAGACAAGAAAGGACAGGGCAGAACATTCTGGCTGCTAATTTCAGTGAGCAAAGGATGATCCCCCTTTTGAGGAGGGAGCAGGGGCAGAGATGCAGGGGAGGGCATGTAAAAGAGGTAAGAGACAAAGCAGAGTTTACATCAATAAGAGAATTTGGCTTTGGAAGAAGATTTTCTGCATGGCTGCTCCACATAAATTGTGCTTAGCTCTAAAGATTTTGGGGTCTCTGACAAGGCTCTTGAATGTAGACTCCCAAGGACAATTTCACTATTTAGCATCCCAATATGCTATCATCCACTAAACCTAATGGCTTGTGAGGCTCATTCAGTGATGCTTTAATAATAATGGTTAATAAGCATATAGATTAAAGGATTTCATTTGTGAGTATCAGGGTACTGGGGAGAAAATGTCCTGTCTGGCCTGTGATTCCACAACTGCGGTGGATAATGTCTGTATTAATAACATAATGTCACAATTCTTTGATCACAGCAAATGCTGTGTAATACTGATGTGATGGAGAGAACTGGGACAGACGGTATGGAGGGGAGCTCCAGGGAAAGCTTTTCCTTCCTCTAGAGCATGAGTTTGTTTCAAAAGCCAAAGCTTTCAGGGGGCATAACATTGTTTGTGTGCAGCCAAACCATGAAGGATTTTCTTCTTAAATTAAATTCAGCTCCTTTCTTCCCATCTCAAGAACTAACTCTTCAGTTTTTCAGCAGATTAGGATCCTGTTTTTAAACATATATAGGAGCTGTTGCTTGCCACAGAATAGAGATCTTGTCTTTCCATGCACTATTGGGGTGTAGTTTATTACTTTTTAAAGTATTTTGGGATGTAACTTCTTCTTTTTTAATTGAACTGAGTCCAGTACCACTCATATTTCACATCTCCTCCTGTTGTTCATGAACATGTATATATAGAAAAGGGGTGTAGAAGCTATAGAAAGTTTAAGACTTTGAATGATTTCTTGGATCTTCTTTTCCACCTTCAGAGTTCTCTTTCTAGTTTTAACTGAAATCATTGCCTCATATGCACATACTTGTTTTCCATATAAATCACACAAGCTTGTTCCTAAAGTTTCACTCAGCAGTTTTTGCTAAAGACACATATATAAGTAGACCTAACACCAGGCCATTGTTAATATAAGCTGGCTATTGTATCTCATCCTTGTGAGGAACTTAAAACTCCTGGAGATAAACACAGTGAGGTTGTCATCTGAAGTAAACTGCATCTTATCACACTAATCTCAGTGCAGTGATGATGGTTTGAATCTTGTCCCTGGTCATACAATCCCAGAGCTGCATTTTTCTTTTTCTCCCTCTCCCTTATTCTGTCCATTATTTTTTCCTCTAATAAAATGATCAAGATGACTGGTGGAGAAACACACGACACTGAAACGAGACTCAGAAGCCACCAATGGAGCTTCTTAGTGGGTTCTTCTTCTTTACATATAACAGACCTAAGGTCACCTACGTTCCCCAAGATGTGAAGGCTGAGAGATGCTATGTGAGAAGCAGGAAGGACACTGCAAATACCTGGAGAGAGGCTTGCTCACAGGCTCAGCAGCACATGCTCGTACACACGTGTAGTTACCCAGGCAGAGGAGTAAATGCTGGCTCCAGTGCTTCCAAGCTGAGAACACATATCTGGGCAAACATAGGTTATTATAACTCTGGACAGCAAACCACAAAGGCATTCAAAGAATCACCACCACAACATTTTACAGAATATTATTACAACTGTCACCAGCAGTTCTGTCAGAAATCTGAAAATTGCAAAGGACAAAATTTAACTACTGAGGAGCAGGGAATTCTCAAAAATTATCTGGCAGTGTGTTGGCAGTTAGAACCAGAGAGAAAAACACTGGGCTCTGCTACTACCCATCCTGCGGAGCGCAAGGAGAGAACTAGTGTTAGAATGATATTACATTAGCATCTATACCTCTTTATGATCCTCCTCGCATTCTCCTCAGCATTCTTCTGCCTGCTCTCCCTCTGTGTTCCACCACCTCTGGAGCTGGTGGTGGACTGACCGCTAGCTCCAAGGAGTCAGTGGTGGACCGTTTGTCATCAAAATATCTGACCTTACCAGAGCTGTGTGTTTAGAGACGGGTTTGAATTTTATGAGAGAGAAAATAAAATGGAGCTGTGCTCATCTGGACTTCACCTGTAGCAGCAGAACTTGTCACAGTATCAGTGGCACATTGTGGTTATATTATACCTCTGATGTCATGTAAAGAACCTATTTGGGCATGGCCTCTCATGCTGCTAAGATATTTATTTTGTGCATTTACACATTCTTATATAAAATAGCTGATATTTTGCATTGCTCCAGAATTTCATTATGCAACATTGATTGTCAGAGAAGTACAGATTTGGACATAAGGACCTGGGAGCTGGTGCTTCTGCAACTTGGGAAATTTCCACAGGAAAGGATTTTGGTTCTGGAGCCTTTGGGATATCTTCCAGTAGGGAGTGGAGCAGGGCTGTTGTAGAGGTCAAGAACTTGAATTCCAGCTTTTGGTCCCACGACCAACAGCGGCTCTAAGGAACCTCCTCCACTCTGTGTCTCCTTCAGAAGCTGTTTCATCCAAAAGTGATGTGCCAACATATGGCCTAAAAGCTTCTGGTTAAATACAAAGGAGAGACATGGTTAAGCATACTGATTGCCATTTTCACCACATTTCAGTAAAAGCAGATTTGTAGCATAATCAGTTAAGTTAAGAATGTATTCAGGGTCGGGACAGTGCTGCAGTTTCCCAATAATGAACAAGGGCATGTTAGTGCAGTTGGCCCCAATTACTGTCTGTGTGAGAGCCTGCCAATGCGTGTGCAATGTGTTGCTGGGTGTCTGTAAGCCTGTGCCAGCAAAGCCTTGCTGCCTCTGTCATCACATACTCCAGGGATGGCCTCCCTGGAGCCCTGCGCTTGTGCATGAGCTCCTGTAGGCTGAGGTAGCGAGCACAGCCAGACTCAGTGTGGCTTCTCTGCTACTGTCCTGAAGGGTAAGAGTTATCCTAGAAGCTCCTGAGGGAGTTGTAAAACATACAATTTTTACTAGTTGTTGTGCCTGTCTCACTCTAAAGCCAGGCGTTTTTAATACTGAGAGTTTGGTGACTTGCCTGTAACACAGTATGGGCATGGTGTCCAATTGTGAAATTGCCCCGTTGTGAAAAATCCCTTCAGCTGACATGTCCCTAATGATGTGGCAGTTGGTGTCAAGCTGGAAAGTGAGTTTCCGCATTGTGACATCTCACTTGGGCCCAGTCAAGCAATGCTGGACAGGTTATTTTGTTATCTAGTGTGGTTGTTTGCTACCATGATAAAAAGCAATTGTGTTTTCGTAAGGGCAAAAAGGCTTCTTTACAGGCTGGAGGGAGAGTGACAACGTGTCGTAAGAGCAGTATCTTTGAGGCAACCTTGGGCCATATCCACATAGAAGTGCAGAGTGCCTCACAGTCCATGAGTATGGTTGTATAAGGCCAAGGTATGAACATAAGAGGATTCATAGCTCCTCAGCTGTACAGCATGCCAGTGACTGGCTTGTAGGATCTTGCACTTGAAGTCTGACAGTTTACCAAGACTGACTGTTGCATCTCTGCTGTGGGAAATACCGTATCTGGGCGAACTATGCTTATCTGTGTGCTAGTGGGTTTGTAGGTGCCGCTTGGGTTTGGAGCTCCTGGAGTGGCTCTGGCATGCCTGAGTTAATGGGCTGGGAGCAGGAGAGGTGCAGGATAAGCAGTGTATGAGGCATTTCTGCAGCTCACCAGCTGATACCACCACAATGCCAGCGATATCAATGTAAGTGCTGAACAAAGCAATCTGCTGTATCAGGTTCCCGCCTCACTCAGTTCAGCAGGAGGCTGACGTTTTGTGGCCGAATTTCACCAAAGTGCTTAAGCCTGGGAGTATCCCGTTGGCTCTGGTTTGAACTCAGTGGGAACACAGGCATACTTAAAACTTTCCACACGCCTTAAAGCCCGGCCTGATGTGCTCCATGGGACAAACATCGGAGGGCTGTGCCTTCAGCAGCCCCTGGTGACGTTTGTGCCTCGCTCCCTAGGGTGGGTGGTTGCCTCACCAGCCTGTTTGCAGCTATATTTTTTTCTGACCAGGGATGTTTGGTTTGCCCCTTTGCTCTCAGCCCTTTGCTTGGTCAGCCCGGGTCACTTGTTTAGAGCTGCATTTGAGGCACAAAGTCAGAACTCTTTGGGACATCTGCCTCCAGTCATCAAAACTGGATGGGACAGATCTACGTATGTAACATGCTGAGTATGCAACGTCACTCAGATACCCAAAGGAGATACGAGCTCTTGAGGAAATCACACTGCTCGCATGCTGGAAATTTGCCTTTCAGCTCCTTGGAAAACCTGGGTGATGGGCAGATGTCCTTTCAACAGTCTGTCTCCCAGCACTGTTACAAGCTTGGTGAAGGCACTCACCTCTACTGAAAGCCTGGAGACTACTGAGTGACTTATGGGTGCGTGCCATTGCCCTACACCCAGCTAGAGGTGTGTGCCTTGCCCATATAGCTGCCTGCCTTCCCAGTGCCTTTTATTGCAGAGCTTCATCCCAGCTGCCAATCGAGCAGGGAAGGAGAGGGAAAAACAGGGACATGAGCAAGGTCCTGTGTGGGATGGGAATACTAAGATTGCAGTAATGAGAACTGACACTGACCCTTCTTTCCCATACACGTTGTTGGGCCGCTACTGCAGTGAGGACAGTCATTTCTCCAGAGTTCTCAGACTCCTGAGGACTTTAGCTGCCTTTGGATCAGGCCATGTTTGTTTGCTGTAATCATTTGCTTTAATGGGGTGAGTCAAATTGCTCCAGTTACCTCCCAGTTTGAGACACAGCTGCTTGAAGGGGAGGGCGTGGATGTTGCAGCAGGAGAGAGAAGGAGGGAACAGTCTCCTTTGAAAGCAAGTAAATGCTACCACTTCTGCTAATTGCATAAAAGTCAAAAGCTAAGCCATAAACGGTAGTGCAAGTCTGAGATTACTCGACAGCCCTGTTATTCAAATGCAGAGTGCTGTATGAGGCAGATATAGAAGAGCTTAGTGTTGGAAAAGGCTCTTATCTTCACTTGTTAAACCACCCATGTGTTATGACAAGTCATCCCCAGCCGAACAAATGCAGATTAGTGCACCACCAGCAGCGTTAAAAAGTACGATGCTGGAAACTGTAACAGCAGATCCAAATGGCTCCTGATCTGTGGAGAACTGACACCTCAATTCAGCCTTGGCTCGGACCCCTTTCTCGTGAAAGATCTGAATCCACCTGTCTGTCATGTAATGATGAACATACAAAGCAGTCTTTTTGATAGGAGAAATGATTTTCCTGTCCCATTAGTGGGGGTGAAAAGACCCCTACTGATTTCAGTAGTCTTTGGATCGAGCTGAGGTGCAGCTGATAACACAGACAGGGCATTAACGCGTGGCCCAGAAGGGTGGCAGGTAGCACAGCTTCTGCTCATGTTCAGTAGCTCCTGCTAAAGCCAAGGCATGCCACAGCGGCTCTGCAGAAACGACTTGCTGTGGAGTGGCAGAAAATTGGCCTGAACATTAATATCCAGAGTTGTTTTTGAAGTGAACTGGAATACATATTTGTGCATAGGACTTTTTCTTTGAAAAATTCGATATATGGAAACCACAACTGCTCCACGATAAGATGTAAACAATGACAAACAAAGGGAGCTATCGAAGGCAGCTGCGTGTTGCAATCCATTTTGAGTGTTTATCTGCAGCAACATGCAGAGATGGATTCATGCAACCAAATCTAGGCAACTGAGAATCAGGTTGGGAGTCTGGCCTCCCTGAGTGCCTCGTACGATTGACAGAGAAACAGGGAGGTCCACAGGGTTGTTCAGTCCATCTCCTGTGACTCATCCTGGGAGGTGGCTAGCTCTTTCCTTGGTAGCAGAGGGAACCTCAGGCACCCGTTGCCTAATGCCAGCACCTTTGGCAACACTGTGTTTGGCGCAGAAAATGGGGCCCCATGAAGAACGCTACCCAGGGTCCTTGTTGAGTTCCTATTTAAATGAATCAAGCTTGGGTGAGAATGTTGAGAGACAGGAGAGTTAGAAGGGAGTGAATAGGACGATAAAGACCAAACTCTGCTCTGTGCCCATGATACACCATGGATCCCAAGTAGTGTAGGGAAAATGCGGTCCTGGCAATCTTTGTGCTGCATGGATTTTCAGATTGATGAACAGGCGCTGTAAAAGTCCCACATAAATTAAAATAGCCCTGCTGCTGCAGTGCGGCGTCTGTCTTCGTGCTGTTGGACTGAGTGACAGCACTGTTACACAGAAGCATCTTTATGGTGGTGGGGTAGTGAGATTCCATTGCATCAACCCACTGCTTCTGTTGAAGCAAAGCAATTCCTCAGCCTTTGATAAAAGTTATCAGTGTCATGGTCAATGTACAGCCCAGGAGGAAGCAGAGCAAACTTGTTTCTAGTTCAGGTAAGGAGTTCAGCAGCAGTGCGAGGGGAGGTAACACAATCACCGTAGCTGCTGAAGTGTGCCTGGGGCTTCCATGCAGCCAGAATGAGTCACAGGGAGGGACAGAGAGTAAGAAAGAAATGCCAGCTCAAATCTGGGAAGGTAGAGAGTGGGTGGAAGGCAAATACCATAGATGAGCAGAGGGCTGCTGTATGAGTCAATAGAATCCTATAGATATTAATACTTATCGTAAGTACCAAAGAGGTTTTAGCAGTTGCAAGCTCTCAGAAAACACTAAATGAAAACTTCTTCCTGTGGCTAGAAGGACCAAAGAGAAAGACGTGAGTGGAGGAAAAAGAGATAACAGGACTATGAACACAAGGGAAAGGGCATTGCGGAGTATGACATAATGGAATACGGATTAGCAGCAATTATGTGGCATGGACAACGAGATCAGATGATTAGCTTTTCCAGAAAGATGTTGTGTTGTTTTTCCTGGTAATCTCTTATTAAAAGGGTGCTAGAATGCATGAACAATACAAGAAAAATCCGTCTTATTCTAGTGGCTTTTCTTTCCATAACTCCGTAAGTTTTGTGCATAAAGCATTACAGCATAGTTTTTTTAAGTGCTACTTCATTTTAGTATTATGTTGCTTCCTTCCTTTGGTTTTCTGATGGCAATGAAAGAAAGGCTTATTTTTAACCCTGAAGGTTGCTTTTGGGGAGCTCTGTCAACATGGAAATCACCATTTGCTACTTTATACTCCATAACATTATCGCCAGCAAGGGCCTGCCCCGTGGAGTGCAATAGCCTGTCAAGGATTAATTTCTCTTCTTCAGAAAATAACTGGAGGGTGAAGCAAATTAAAAGCATTATAACAATCTTATTACTCAACTTTTTTATTTTAATAACAAAACAGACATTGTGGAAAAAAAAGATAGAAATGCATCTTTGAAGGTGAGGAAGCAATGCAACACTTAAGAGAGTACAGAGTCTTTGACTCTTTTAGAATGTTACAGAACGAAGCTTAAATTTTGGGTGTTGCCAACATGCAGAAGTGATATTTTTTTTTACTTTCAGGAGGAGAGATTGCAGAGAGTTTCAAGTATAATTGTCAATGCTGGACTCGAAACTTTCTCTGGTAGCTCCATCCACGGGTTAAGTAGAGCACTATTCAGAATGGACAGAAGGGCGAGAATCTGGGCCACAGCTGTTATAAATTAATACTATACCTACAAGCCAATGCAGAGAAGGAGATTTTTTTCGGTGAAATTATAGAAGCGATCGCTATGTATTTAGTTTGGTGTTGAAACTTGTTCTGTGACTGTCTCAGTAATTTCAGATGAGGCAGTTCAGAAGACTCTTAGGAAGAAGCTGCAGAGAAAGATGCTGTCCTGACCTCCATGACTGTTTCTCTCATAATCCCTATTGTGCTCTTGATCAGGAATTTGCAACTGGCACAAGAGTTGTGCCCAGATTTGGCATTTAAAAGGTCCAAGTTTGTGTTAAAATTTCTGTTTGGTAACCTTTTTAGTACTAGCTGTTCCCTGTATTCAATTGCTTGACTGGGATTCCCAGCACGTGCCTTGCTGAAATGGTGAGCGACCACAGCTGCAGAAAAGCAACATAAGTCAGAGGGATCAGTATTTCAAACCAAAAACTACTCTGAAGATTGATGTAATAAGATTTGTCAAACTGAACTGCTCAGCAAATATTTTATAGTTACATCTTACTAAAACTCTATGATGAGAGGAGTCGTATCTCCTCACCTCAAGGGGACAGATATCACGAAATGATTTTTCTGTGATTTTCTTATCCCTTACATTGATCAGCACTATCTAAAAGCCACGGTGAAGCTCAGAATTAATGTATAAAAAGGAGTTTAAAGCACAAATAAAGCTGGGGATGTGCACGGTGAACAAGAAGAAAGCAAAGCAGAGCAATTGCTCATCAAAGGAGTGCATCCATCCTATGCGCAAAATGGAAAAGAGGACTTTTATTTCTGTGGAATAAAAGGTCATCTTGCAATGAAGGCAGAAGACAGCTGAATTAAAGTTGCACTGGCAGTCCTCATTCTAGCACTTCCTAAATTTTAACTCATGACCTGAAAATGTTAGTTTAGAACTGCTTTCTCTCTGTTAATGTTATGTATGCTTACAGTGGTTGATAGGGAAAGTGATGGAATGACCCAGGATGTGAAAGCCCAATGTAGATTTTTTTTTTCCTTTTTTTTTTCTTCCTCCATTTTAGGGCAACAGTGCTTTTCATAATTGATTTTCTGAGGCTTCCTCTATGACGTAATATATTGGATCACTCATTTTTAAATTTACTAGTTACTTGAAGCCTGTCAAATTCTGGAATTTAACAGTTTGGATTTTTAGAGGCATTTCCCGTATTCATCCCTTGTATTACTCTAATGACTTTGGTATTTGGTTTATTACATCTCTTTCATTTTGGAAGCTTAATCCTGCTAGCCTTACTCACAGTGAGAAGATGCATAGACATGGCTTATTGCGCTGGACTCCTTTGTATCAACAACTCAGTAAAAGAAGAGATCTATCTGGATGTCTTTGTAGAGCATAAAAGGACTACTTTGTGCCTTGTAGAAGAAGCAGCAGCATTCACAGGACATACTACAACTTTGCCACACAGCTGATGGAAAACCGCTACGTGATGATTTTGTGCTGCAGTTTGCTGAAGACTGCACTGTACCTGTAAGCTCTTGGTTAAATCCTTCCTACCTTTTAGACTGTAGGTCCTATGTAAACAAGGTGTATTTCTAGATAAAGGCATAGTAAAACCCACTCTAATTTCTACATCTGATTACATTGCTGAGAAAGTGTAAGCCAAACCCTGCCCTTTACAGGAGAAGGAAAACAAAGTGCATGGCTGGGTGTGTGCGTAAGTTGCATGTGCATGTGTGCAGGTACATGCAGTTGTCTGTAGTAAAGGTGGAGTTAACTACTATTCAGAAAAAAAATGAACCCTGGCAATTTCTGGTTTTGCTTCATTTCTTTTGAAGAAAAAACTCATGAAGGTCTTGCCTGCCAAACATCTTGGCTGCATTAGGCTAGAGAGAATGAAGAATGGTGGCAGCAGAAGCGTGTCATGGAATACCTCTGAACAGAAGAGTAATGCCCCCAACAGAAGATGAGGCCCCAGGGTTGTGGGAACTTGCACAGCAAGCACTGCAGTATCCTATGGCCTTTCAAAACCCAAAGAGAGAGAGCAGCCAGGAAGAACCTCAGCAGTGGGGAGCCATGGGTTAATTTCGCTATCTCACCATTCAGCTAACCGGAGGAAAGCAGTGAGATTGGCTTGTGAAGAAAGAGAAGGCAACTCTATCTTTGAATGTTACTGTCAGCATCATAAGGCAGAATTAAATTCCGTACTGCAGGGGTGTCAGTTTTCTCTTTGAGTGACATTTGCTCTTCTATTGCAAACATTAGAGTCTGAATCAATGACAGGAAGATGAAAACAGAAGCGTTCGGGTTTTTATAACAGTAAACATTATCACAGGAGCAAACCACCAGGAGGAGGGATGGACCATTTGCCTTTGCTCGTGTGAAGCCTGGATCCTTTCTGCCACATGCTTTAGTCTTGGGTTTCTCAGGTTAGTAGTTCCCGACCTCTTTAAAGGTCAAATGAGGGTTTTGGTGGCATTACAAAGTGTTAGGCGGCCACATGCAGCTGCTGGTTTTCTCCAAGGTGGAAGAGCAAGAGGCAGCTGCAGCTGTTGGCTCCCATGGTTGCACCAGCCAGGGCAATGTCTAGGAGCTCCACCACTCTAGGGTCTTACAGTGAGCTAGGGAAGTAAGGACGTAAGGAAGTAAGTGGAGAAGAGGTGTATTACTGTCAAGTGGGTAGTCAGCAGTCAACATTAACAAACCCACAAAATTTCCGATAAAGTTATACTTGGGCTGCATCTATGATAAGAATTTGAGACATAATTTGCCCAGTATGTCCTCCTTGTCTTCAGAAGATTATCAATACACAGGATAATAGTTATTTTAATGTTAATGTTAATCTGTTTAACAACATTGAATTTAAAACTGATCCTTTAGATGGTATTGCTGAGCAACCTGAAGGAGACATTTAAGATTGGTGGTACGTATGTGGCTTCTAATTATATTTTCAACCAAACGAACACCCAGTACTGGGTACTTACTGCAACAGAGATCGCGAGAATGGGCAAGATACTGTCCTGGCCCACATACCTTCTAGAAAGGTAAGGGAGCAGGAAAGAAGCACCAGGCAATGAAGTGGCCTGTCCAAAGATACACAAGTCAGAGCCAAGAGTAGGAGCAGATCTTGTTCTTTTGAGCAAGTATCCATGCCACTGGATAAGTTGGTCTCCACCTCTCATCTGTGGACTTTCTGGGACAGCAGATAAGCAAGGGGAATAAGCCCAGGCTCTCAATATCCTGCGCCTGTCTGATGCCTACCTCCCCTAGCCTAGCTGAGAGCTCAGACTGCTCTGTTCATCTCGAGGTATCATCTCACTTCCTGTGTTAGCTTGCTTTAAGGTCTCCTGCAACAACCTACCCAGTTGCAGCTGCATTTCATGGTAGGGCAGATTGCATGATATTTCATCAGTCTATGACTCCAGAAGAGAATCTCCCAGGTTTCCATTTCAAATGCTAGACGTATGGGATACTTGGCCTACCATCTCCCTGATTTGACTTTATAGTAGTAAGGGCTCTAATTCAGAAAGACAATAAAAAGGTAGATCTGGTGAAATAGTGCACTAAGTATATACGAGGGAAGCTTTCCATGCCATTTAGCTTCTAGAATATGGATAGACAACTAAAATTAGCAAAACTTTATCAAGTGTCCAGCAGCTGCTTGGTTTTGGTCCTACGGGTAATTTATAGGGGTACATCTATTGGAAACTTTAATGATTTTCTACAAACTCCTTTGTGGGGTTCTGATTACTTCTTTTGTGTTGTACTGTAATAATTGGACTCTCTCACTCCAAAAAGGGAAAGGATAATTCTGTAAATCTCAATAAACACTGAGAAGCCAAGTAATAATTTATATTGAATATTTATATTGAATAATTTCACATGCAGATACTGCATGTGAAAAATTTTGCTCTGTTAAGATGGTAGGGAGATGTGTAAGATATTCTCTGGTGACAGAAAAAAGCTTTTCCATTAAGATTCATTAAAAGCTTTGTGAAGTAAAAGATGTTTTGGATTAATTACCACATTCAAATTCAAAGCAGTTTTTTGCATAGTTCTGTGCCTTGGTATTCACATTTTTAAGAGTACTACTTCTCATCTGTTGCTACTGCTAGGAATTTTCAATCCCTGATTTTTAAAACCCTGGACTTTTCTTTACTTCATATAGGAGAGGTTCAAAAATTATACGATCTGCTTGTACATTGTCTCTCGTTTCTTAGAGGAAGGTTCAGAACATGCTGGATCCTACCAACAGCCCATACCAATTATGAGAAAGGTCATGGAAAATAACTCATTATAGCAAGGATAAGCATAGACTTGCTGCAGAAACACTTAAGTCCTTAAAAAATTTGCTGTACTGAAATTGCTGGTTAGTTTCTTGGCTACATAACTACAAGATCTTCACAGGGACCTACCTTTATTTATTTATTTATTTATTTATTTAATTTTTAGTCATCTGCATCAATTTCAGGTTGCAATTTGGCTGTTTTATTTTTTTTTACATAACTTTAGTTATAACTTAAAATGGGCCAGGACAACTGTAATCTTTCAAGTCAACAATTTACAACCAAACCCAAAGATCTCAGCCACTGGAAGGCAGTCTGTAGATAAAATAAATACAAAGCTTACATGCAGGAGGGGGAGCAGCTTTTTATATGGGTAAATAGTGATAGGACATGGGGAAATGGCTTTAAACTGAAAGAGGGGAGATTTAGGTTAGATGTTGGGAAGAAATTTTTTACTCAGAGGATGGTGAGGCACTGGCACAGGCTGCCCAGAGAAGCTGTGGATGCCCCATCCCTGGAGGTGTTTAAGGCCAGGTTGGATGGGCCCTGGGCAGCGTGACCCAGTGGGTGGCAGCCCTGCCCATGGCGGGGGGTTGGAGCTAGATGATTGTTAAGGTCCCTTCCAACCTGATCTATTCTATGATAAAAGCCATTCAACAATTTATTGAGCTTCAGAGCATGGGATATTTAATTCCATCCCCTCTAGCTTGCAGTAACAGTTTGAAAATATATCTGGCTTGTAGTGGTCCAGGAAATCGCCACCTTCAGCCTTGTGTTGGTTCTATAGGCCCTGAAAAACTTGCATACGGTGTTCTTTCTGTTCCCATGTGAGCACTTGTGGGGCCCACCTGGCATAAACTTTGCAATATTCCAGCGTTGCCACCATCATTTCCAACGCATCAAAGCTGATATTCTAGGATGCTAATTATTTCCAGCAGCCTAGAATAGCATAGTTGCCATTGTTTACTGTTGTCTTTTTAACAGTTTTTACATAGAATTCAAGGGCTGCATGATTATAGAAAGTGATCTACCTTTCACTCCGAGAAATTTTTCTGCAGTCATTGACTTTGGAAAGTGAAAATAAAGGAGGGAGTTTCTCAGTTTTGAAAAACAATATTTGGCACATTTCTTTGGTGAGTTTCTCAGAACTGAGAAACTGAGAAACTCACCAAAAGAAATGTGCCAAATATTATTTTTCCTCTCACTCTCACACAAAAAAATATGCAAACTGTATCTTGGAAGAGCTGGAGGAGAATCTCTTTTATAACTGGAAAAGAGCCATCAGGCAAATACCCATTATTGAATTACCACTTTTTTTTTCTTTAATCTTAGCTGTGTAGAGTTTTTTTTTTCCTTTGCAATCCTTTTATTTGTCATGCTGAGTCACGTAAGGTCAACTCACTCAATCGTCTCTGCCCTAATGCATATTCTTTTGCCATGTCTCTGTTTTGTGGCTGTTGGTAGAAACAGACCCTGCTAATCTTGGGTACCACTAGCAAATGAGCAGTCACACTACATGCAGCTTCTTCAGACCAAACTGCAGCTCCTTCTGCTGTCGTTACACTGCTCAGTCTGTTGGGAAGACCTCTCCATGCTGCTGTCACAGCTGTGACCACTTTATGAAGATAGGTGATGACCTGTAGGTTAGCGTATTTGGTCTAGGAAATCTCTGTCTCCCTAGACTTCCCTTTTTCTCTGGTCTTTCCTGTCACTCCTGGAAGATACTCACATTTCAGTCGGGGCTTGCTGTTGGCTTCAATCAGTGAAAAGTGGCCTTAGTGGGCTACAATACCTTAGGATCTCACATCATAAACTTATATTCCTCTTTTGACTTCTCAATGATTGGTTTTCCATGCCATAGGAAACATTTAATATTCTTGATGAACTTTTCTCTGTGTTAGTTTTATGTAGTGATACTGTGTGGAGAAGGAGAATACGCTGTCCAACATAGGGCAGAATTGAGAATAATCACTTCAGCAAGAAACTTGCTGTCAATGCTTATGTCTTCCACTGAAGTAGCACAAACATGAGTTTGCACTAAATAACCAAATTGACTGGAGAAATAATTGTGATGTTTATGGTACAGAAAGGATCTATGGTTTTAAAAGGATTATAATGTCAATCTTCCTGCTTGAAGTCTCCAGCACTGTGAATCAAATATTCTTTTCTTCTGTTAGCAATACAGGAAGGGTTGTAATCCTCTTCTGTGTGGTGTGGATTTATTCCTTGTCATTTCTAGAAAGCCCTGAGATCTTCAAAGTACACAATGTAAGTGCAAAAGCAGTGAGCCTAGTTCACAAGCCTGGCCATACCATAACCCAGCTGTTTTGTCACCCACAATTCCTCTGTGGCCAAAATCCATTCTGGCATCACTTCACTTCTCCAGTCAGAGGGCATCCTAACAAGCACACAAAATCATAGATCTTTTGAGTTAGAAGTTTATTCATCTACACTGTATATGTTGTACGTAAGGAAGTCATGAATGTACATTTCCATTTATCCTAAAAGTGTCCCAAAAGAGTTGTAGGCCTCTGACGTGTGCTCAGTTTCACATTCACAGGGCTGTCCCAGTGGAGGTCTATACTGAATTGTGTCTGAATTCTTAAGTAGAGTTATTCAAATCTTAACTAGAAAATATCAACCATTTTGCAGCAAGCTGTATCCCATTTACTAAAGTAATCAGCAGGTTTATTGCCTTGAGTTTTGCCAGAAAAAAAAGCTATGTTGATCATTGTGCAGACCAAACACAGAAAAAGTGTTCAGATAGAAGCAATTTGCAATATACAGTTAATACTTGCAGGAATTTTATGCAGACAAATATAATTATCTGATTTTTCGTCAGTTCTCTGATTCCAGAAAACACCAGAGAATTTTTAACACCACAAGAGATCAAGACCTCTGTTTCATCTCCAGGAGGAAACATCAAAATGTAGTACATGCGTCATCATCTATCACCATCTCTTTTCACTGTGAATGAGACATTTGGTATCTCCAGAGGAACTGGAATTTGGGTTTGCGTGAGATTGCATTGTTTTGTTCGACAACAAAGACACTGATTCTTGTTAGCTTTTGGGAGTTGGTTTGTGATGTTTGGATTGTATTATCTGATAATGCACCATATGGGTTTGTTATCAGATCCTTCATGAAGCTATAGTTTTCCCAACACTAAACAACAAAAAAAAAGAGGTTGATTTTCTTACTCTTGTGGTTATGTAAGGCAGAAAGAATGCTGTGGATTTTTCTTTTTTCTTCTTGGTTGACAGGAAATTTTGAAACATAACAAGCAAGAGAGGTCTGAAGTATACTTTAAGACATAGCATTAAGGTATTATTTTATAATATCTTTTTTGTGAAAGCATTCACAACATTCTTTTTTGTTTGTTAAAGTTACTTGCTGAACAAATATATACAACATTCACTCACTGCAACTAGTTTTTCCTTTAAAATGAAGATTAATGCAGAATTCTGTAAGTATTTTTTTAGAAGACACCAGAGGCTGGAACAAAAGCAACTAGGGAAAAGCAACTGGCCACCCTGGGAAGTGCCTTGGGAGGATGGATTTTGAATAGCATGAACTGCGATTTTTTCTGGGCACCTTTGGGGTGGGCTTCCCCACACAGAAAGGCAGTTTGTGTCTCATGGTCAAATTTTCAAAATAAGTGAGATTTCTGTTGACCCTCCAAATGGGTGGCCAACTCATCAGAAAGAATTGTCTGTCAACTGAGTAGATTTGTGACAGGGGTGAGTGGTCCTACTTACGGACTGAACCCATGACCTCCTAATCCGATCTTATATGTAGTGCCTCCTAGACTGTTCAGTGGTCATTAGACCTGGGTGAACAATTTGGACAAAAAATTGAGCTATTCTGAGGATTAAATATCCAAAGAAACCAAAACCCAGCTCTCAAAGTTTTGGCTTTCAGCTTCCATGTAATTCTGTATTTCACTGATGTCTTGTGGGTGTTACATGCTTGTTTTGCCATGACAATAAACTTTCATCCTGGATTCTATAGGCTAAGCTTGGAAAATTTGAGCATATGGCACAATTCGTTTGTGCGTGAGCCAGAGAAACTTGAGTTTAAGCATTCACTTTGGTGGAATAATGCAACAGTAATCCAATAAAATCAAGCAGTTTGAATTTTGCTAGGGATGAAATGCTCAAAAGATGAATTAAAAAATGTAATCACTGGTTTAATTCTAGAGCTGTTTATTTAAAGTGGTATTGGATAGAAAGTTTTATCCCATATCCTATAGAAATGCATGAATTATAGCAAATTCAGAAGCCTCTGATTATATGAACTCTTAACTCCGAGGGCTCCTTTTTGTACCAGTCTATGGACTGGCATAAAAACAGACAGGCTGCTTTTCAAGCTGAAATTGGAAAATACTTTTTCTCCAATTCATGTCCTTCCTTACAAAGAAAACCAAAAAACAAAAAACAACTAAGCAAGTGAGGAGTGTAAACGATGTAGCTGATCTTGCCTCAGGGAAGGTGGGTAAACCACTGTCTCCTTACAGTCACTTTCTCTCCTGTTTACTTGTTTCTGTTGATAATATTGTGCAGTCCCATTACCATTCAGACAGAAGTAATTACTACATGGCTTTCTTACAAAACTCTCTTTGGGGAGTGCAGCTCATTGAATCTCCAGAATTTGTGGTCTTGTGACATCATGGGAGCCTTTCAATGTACACTTACAGTGGGCAGCTCTGCACACTGCTGTGCGTAAGTATCCCAATCCAGCGGAGTGCTCTGGCATGTACTTAGAGATCCTTTGATGCCTGGGTTCTCCTGATATGTTTAAGGACAAGAATATGCTTTTTTTTTTTTTTTTGGCAAGGATTGGCCTAATGCCTTGAGCAAAGGCATGTCACATCTTCTGAGCACCCAGTGGGAGAAGCTGTAAGTGCAGGTTGCAGATTTCACATCTTACAGCATGTCCATGACTTTCCTTGGCTATAGTCATAACCCTTTTTAACCAGCCTGTTCCTTCTGCATAATGGGTAAGTGCCATTATGACTAAGTAGGGCTTAATAATATTTAACTTGTGGGACTTCAGGAAAATGTAACCGTTTCACAGGCTTTAATATAGTCTATGATGCTATTGCTGGTTGAAATTTTTCTGCTCTAGAATGGTTAAATGCAATATAGACAGAAATGTTATACTTCTCTATCAACTTCTATTGCACTTAAGGGTAAAGAATGAAAGCTTTGGGGAAAAAATACAGTAAATATTTATTACCAGCAAAGACTTCCAGGAGCACGAGGTTGGCAGAAGTTGAAGAGCAGGGTGCAGTACAGAGGTGGCTTTTACACCATGCCAGGGCCTCCCTAGAAGTTATTGGCATTGTTGAGCCTGCCCTGGGTGCTGACTGACTGACTGCATATGCTGTGCTGTCTGCCTAAACATCCTGCAGATTGCATATGCTGCATCTTTGTGTAGCTATCATAGTACAACCTCTGCCAGCTTAGCTGTGAATCCCAAGCAATTTTATTTTCACTTACCTCCTTAAAGTGGTTCACTCAGGAATGCATGGTCATGAGAGGACTCCTTCGAACTATTCAATTTGAAAGAGAGCTGGAGGAAAAAGGCATGAAAAATGTGGTAGTAAAGAGGCAGGTTCAAACTCTTCAGTTTACAGTCAGGAAGAAGCTGAACCGGAGTCAGTATACACAGCAACAAAAATGCAGGTGTGAGTCCTGGCAAATGCATGATCTTTTGAGAGAAGATCTGAGAAGGAGAAGTATTTCATCTGCTTTCACAAGCTTATAATGATTTGCAAAAGGCCAGTCCCTAGGGAAGCGCTGAACACAGGCCCCTGGGATAATAAGACACAGGCACAATTTTTACAGCTGTCTACCAAAATTAGAAACTCCCTCCGGAAAAAAAACTCAGAATGGCTTTTGCTAATCCTTCTGAAAACCTGGAATAACTGCACAAGCTGGGGAACTAGAAAAGATACTGTGCGGTTTCCCATGGCTCGTACATCAGTTAAAAGGAAAGTTTTGAAATAAGCGTCTGAAAGGAGCCTTGGAAATTCATGGGCAGCCTGTTGGGTGTTACATTGTTTTGTGCCAGTGTTGACAGTTCAGATTGTAAAACACAGTGTTTCTGGTCACAGAAAGCCCACATGCTGAATATAATAGCATTTTGAGTGTTAAGAAGTGCATGCAGGATATCTCTCTGTATTTTACATTCTACAGTTTCTGACAGGATTGCCCCAATTTTTTGTCCTCAGTTTCTCAGGCTGTGGCCATTTCATAGCGATGGCCAACTTCTGGGAGCAGATCTGAACGAAGGTCTGATGAGCCTCAACAGTTTGCTAGCAACTCAGCCCTGCTTCCTCCTCTAACTGATACGAATAACCTCATGTCCACAAACTGCCTCACAACTTCATCTCAGAACATGAAGCATAGGTTATCTATCTGGTGGAGCAGAATTTCTCTTTGCATGACTATGAGTGGGAGCTAGATGCAGAGAGCGCAGGCCTGCTCCATAAAAGCTGCAAATAACTTTGTCACTGGGAAATAAAGGCTACAAATAGAAGAGAAAACTCAAGATTAATTAATGCACGGATAGGCTTTTTTTAAATTTTATTTTATTTTATTTTTGGGTTACAGAAGCAATTCTGTTTGATATTTGCTCAAAATATGTTGGAATTCTTTTTTTTTTAGACATATGCTTATTAAAAGTATACAAAGCCTATCTAAATGCAGGTAGGTGCTTTCTGCACCCTGCACTTCTTAAAGCAAAGCTTCTGCCTCTGAGATTCATTTTGGAATTTGGTGATTTAAAGCCACTTGTCTGGCCACAGCAAAACCCGCTGGTTGCCAAACCTGTCCAGGATGCAGGACAAGCACCTGGGCAATCAGCTCATGCCTATCTCTGCAGCATGGTCATTATGTTGCAACCTCTGGCAGGTCACCTAATGCCATCTGGGTTGTCTGCATGAGCTGGATGATGGTGCAGGGGCAGCTTGGTCTGGGAGGAGGGTTAGCTTCGTAACTCTGCATCCCTATAACCAATTTCATCTGTAAATGAGCAGATGCCACTCTACTGTTTCCATTAGTTTGTGCCTGTGTAATTTTCTGTGAACTCTCTTTTCTGATTGTGCTGACCTATCGCTGAATAACACGATCTGGGGTTTTACTTATTGGTAGCAACATGACAGTCCCAATCGCGGAATGTGTGGTGGGGTCTAAAGCATTAGAAAAATACCAAAAGGGGACAAAATATCTTGATTCCAAAAGTGGATTGCTGAGAAGAAACTGTGATGTAATTCATTGCTCTGAAAAAGGGCGAAGCATACCTGCCTGTGTGGCTGACCTGGTGAGAAAAGGACTTACGTTTCTGGGATGTCATGATTCTTTCCCAGTTTTTTTTTCGACATCCTGGAAACCATGCGAGTATGTTCACTTGAGTGTACACCAACTAGTGTAATTTGAGGGAAGTGGTAAAAGTGGGCCAATGATGAGAAAGAATTCTAGGGATAAAGGCTTTGCAACCAGTTTGGGAATATGTCAAGAGGCCAACGATCTTGCTGGTACATTTGGGCTCTTGTCAAGGGGCCAGTCCCCACACCTGCTTGCTATATCTTGCACATCTGTGCAGGAGAAGCTGCCTTTCCCCAGCCTTGCTATCACCCCAAATGTTAATCAATTCAACAGAAACACTGAGAGAAGACTTCATGGTTTTCATCCCTGTGTCAGTAGACAGTTGTCTTGCTTAAAGTGAGACAATGACAGCAGTAGGGACCAGCAGAATTTGCCATTATTGTGAGCAGTGCATCCATTACAGCCGCAGAAACATGCCAGTAAGTAAACCCAATAGCACCAAGCATATGAGGTTTTGAACTTAAGTTTGTCTACAGATGTGATTCAATTTGATATTCCACTGTCTCATGGCTACAGCAAAGAGTAACCAGCATGAAAATGGTGATGAGGAAAGGAAAAAAAGAGATGAATCATGACTCAAATTATGTTGGGGTATTCAGTGTAATGTCACTGACAAAGTGAATTTCTTTCTCTTCTGCTGCTAATTGAAAGCCAGTCAGACAGCTTGATTTGTGTCCATATATCAGTGCAGAAATAGCAACCTCCAGTGGTCATTCAGTCCACATTACACATAGTGCTTGGAGTCAGTATGGATTCTTCACTGTCCACACTTGAAAAGACCCCTGAGACTGCTTTATATGGCTTTTTGGCTGAAGCTTAAAGCCACATACATGCTTCATCTTCATGTTTAACAGCCACTGTCTTAAAATTAACATCAAAGACTTTATTTTCTGATAGAACAACTAATTGGTAAATCCTCAGAATTTATTCGTCTTGACTGCTCGTATCTTGGCTAGCAGAAGTGAATTCCTACTTGCACTGCTGTAGCAGTAAAACCAGATTATTTCCTTTAGGGAAATAGATATCTTTCTTTCCTGTAGACCCTCTGTTATGTGCTTTCCTTTTTCAGTTTGTGTATCACATCCATGGAAGCTCTGTGCACACAAAGGCAAAAAAAATCAAGATATATCATATATGTCAATATTAAATGGAAAATACAACAAACAATTTTTGAAAGATTCCACCAACACTCCATCTTTGATATTTAAAACCACATATGCGTACCTGCTGTAAACTAAATGACAATTTAGAATGAGATAGACAAGTGGAATATATGTTTGTGTGCATCAGAACCATTCTGCAAGAGTTTCAGAGCCACACCATATGTGACACACATCCACCAGATCTCACACATTAAGTAGGGTGTGGTCTTGCCAAGTCTTGGACTTTGCCTGAACAACTTCAACTTTATCTTCCCCTTATAACTGTTTTATAGAGCAGTCTGCTGAACTTAGGACAAAGCCAAAATATGCACTCAGGCTTGGAGTTGATAAAGTTTGGAAAATGTCCATATCTATGAATATGTCATGTGATGGAGGCAATTTGTTTGCTCTTACTTGCTATATGAAAAATGTAACAAAGGCATGGCATTTTACGTCTTGAAGTTTGAAATTTTTATTTCTCCATAACACTGAATCTTTTTTGTGTAGAAACGTGAAATGTGTGGCGTATCTCTTCCAGCCGTTTTGGTATTTCAGAGTTATATTACCCAACAATGGAACTGCAATATCCCACCACAGTTATGCTGCAAGGTAATTTTTTTCCTCTGTGGTGAATCACTATTCAGCAATCAACTCTGTAACTTTGTTAGATATCAGCATGATTCTTTCTAGCGTTAAAGGAAAACAGAAATGGGGTGGAAGGCAAATAATAGCACTTGACATCCGTACCAACTGCAAATGCTCAGCAGGCAGCCTGGCATTCAAGAATGGACATTTTTGTTATTGATGGGAGAAGTTGCTTGGTACTTTGCTGGGCGTAATGTATGTGTGGATGCTGATAGTGAACAGTAGAACCTGTTAACAGTGTGCTTATATAGTGAAAAGATGAAACCAGAAGTGTTTCAGTGTGATTTCTACATCTGACAAGATCCTTGATTTTTAAAAGAAATCAAATCTCCTTGTATCAACACCATTTTTTATTAAACTTACTCAGATAAGTTCAGTTGCACCATATGCGTCACCCCCTTTGCCACTAGAAAGACCAAAGCAGGGATATCCCATATCTCACCAATGGCCTCGCATGTGCTGGGAGAGCTGCTGCCTTCCTGTATCTCGATCGGGCCTATCGGCTTGCTCTGGCTTAGCAAATCAAATACTTTTTGAAACCCAAATTGCTTTGGAATCAATGTTTCCCACACTCCAGATATTTTCACATCCTATTTTAATATTATTGATTTTTATATATACAAGATGTGAATGTTTTCCTCCATCTAGCAAGATGCCCCTAGAATAAAGCAAGTGTAGACCAAAAAAGAACGCGCCTGTTACTTGGTAGTTTACCATGCAGATACAGAATGCCTACTGTAAGAGTGTTGAAATGCCCAGCTTGGCAGTGTGATTTATCTGATAGAAGATGCATTTATATGTGAGACATTTCTGTTTTCTATAAGCTTTCTCTTAGTGTAAACATTTTCACACAGATCCATGTGGAGGAATGGCTCTCAGATTAGTGCATGGCCACTAAAGAGTACCGTGTCCTACAGATCATCAGGACTTTATATTAGAAAGGCCTTCTTTGGATCAAATATTCATGTTGCTCTGTTTTAAACATAACTGAAAAATGGGAAAGAAACACATAATTTTTATTTTTAAGAATTTTGAGTTCTTTTGGAGAAGATATTTGCACTTAGATAAGGCCTGCTGGCTCTTGAAAACAAAATTTGTGGCTAATGCACTCTGAAAAATCATCATGAGGTGGCCTCATATATAATGGAATAATAGTCTTAAAGAAATTGAAAGCAAGTAAACTAGAGTAAACATCTTCAAGATATCCTGTTACATATCAAGAGTTGCCTCAGTGACTGACGAGTAAAAATTATGATAGTGAACCATCCATGCACCAAACAAACAATCAGATTGGGATGTATAATTCTCAGGAGATGCCACTCCTGATAGACTTGTCAGTCATCAATGCTTGTGCTTTCTCTTGCTCTGACTTGACAGGAAATAGTTAACCAAAGGCTGGTACCAAACGCTAATGGGGTCTGTGACAGCTAGTGAGTAGGAGGTTCACACTTTATCTCTAGCCACTCCCAGTCCTCCTATCCTGCTGTAACACTACATAGACGAGGAGTAGATCCTAAGCCTTCAATTTGAGCTTCAGCTATCTTGCTGTTACGTACGAGGATGTAACGTGGATCCTTGTTCCCACTGCACTCTAAAGCACACATTCAGCCTGAGACACGTCCCGCCCTTGTGCTAGGTGTCCCTCCGGCTTACCTATCCCAGTGTTTTCATTCTGGAGCATGCCAGCAACCACATCAGGTGATCTAGAAGGCTATTTTTTGAGTGACCCCCACAGAGAAATCACCACCTTTCATTTCACATGAACGATTGCATTGCTGTCAGTGTCCCACAAGTCAAGAGGCTCAGCTTGGAGCTCCAACAGGGATGGGTGCACCACGGGACAGTACCAGGGAGGCCTGTTTGATTTCCATTTCAATAACACAGCACTGAACAATGATTTCTTAAGACCTGCTGTGGAAAACAAAATCGAAAGCATAAACATATGCAGATGGAATTCAGAGCCTGGAATGCTTCTGCCAATTCCTGCAACTTATGCATGCTCAAAATATTTACTTAGGAATTCTTAATTAAGTAAACCATTCAGTAGTGGTGTACTGTTTCAGATATGTCACAGTGTCGCAGCAAAATACGCCAGTGATTCCTCCTGTAACAAAGATCCCATTATAGAGCTTGCTATCACGCTCGGTGGGGTAAGTTTTCAGTACAGTGCACTCAGGTTTAAGCCGTGCAGCTCCTCTTCTGTTAATGGGATTTGTGTGGATAAATCCCCTCATTCCTCGCTGAAAAGGAGCCCCTGCCCGCCAGCAAGCTCAGGTGAATATCGGGTAGTGCTGCCCAAGCTAGCACCAGGGTAACCCTATGCATACAGCAAGGCTTACCTTGGGGCTTGTGGGGAAGCGGGCACTGCTCCGCTGTGTGGCCAGGAATACAAACGAGCAGGGGTGCCAAAGGGGAAGGTTCTGCTGCTGGAGTCACCCCAGGCCTGTAATAAGGTGCTATTTGCACAGGGAGCAAGGACTGATGGAGGAGAATTTTGAGTGCAGCTTTTTTTTTTTTTTTGACAAAGGTCGAAATCAGCTTGGTTGTTTTGTTTGTATGAAATGTGTTGGTAGTTTAATATTTCTCTCCTATGTTGTCTTTCATTACGTATTTGTTGGAACCAAATTCTAAGCTTTTGGAGAAATCTCAGTGCACATCTTTGCCAGTACTGGAGCTTGGTGAGAGCTCTGGTTAGTTACTGTTGGTTATCTATAAAAAGCTAGCTCTACTTCATCGCTTTGTAAAACTGCATATTCTTCTAACAACAGTAAAAATCAGAATTTTCCTCATGTGGTTGTACACTTGTCCCTAATAAGGACTTATTTTATATTTATATATTTTCTGCATGTGCGAAGATTCTAAACCTGTCTATAAAATCTGTCAGGTGATGACCTTCCTATTCAGAACATTCGTCTGAAATTGCGAGAACACAATAATATTTTAAACCAACGAAATGACTAATATGCTGAAGTTAAGCAAGTGCCTGCATTTGTAAATATAAAATAGAAACTAAAGAAAAAATATGAATGAAAAGTACATTTCTATTCTGACAAGCAATATTGCATAAACTTTTATGTTTTTACTACTCACATGACTTTAGGCCTTTGTATTTAATTTCTGAAGTATTTTCAAAGATCTTTAATGAATTGCTTGGAATATATAATAATGTTTATCATTCTAATCTTTTCTTTTTTCCTTACACATTTGTGAAAAGGAAGGCTTTAACAGTATAGGTCCCAGGGAGAAGATACAACCATAACAAGGAATTTTGTTTGAGGGAGAATACTCATTGTCATCTGTCTTTGTATAATTAAAGAAGCATTATTTCAGCAAATACTTTGAAACTTTCCTCCCACTGCCATGAATTTTTGCTTATATCCAGACTATAACTGCAGCTGTGGATGTTTTTTAAGGAACGACAGTCCTGATATTTCAGGACCGTAATGCAAAAACCAAGCCTTCCAAGACGCTGCTCCTCAGGTTTTGTTTGTTGCTAACTTTGAACTGTTAACACCATATCCAGGCCCAGATTAAGAGCAGGGCTTTTTAATTTGGATGTGACTCTGTTAACGCCTCAATTTCCATGCTGATGCTTCCCTTGCATTAATGACTAGTGATGAAGGATGATGAAGACTCCTCATACTCCAGCCACTACCATTAATTGCTCAGATGTGCAACATTATTCTGCTAGCACTGTTCGATTGGATAACCTATGTGGATGGCCCAACATCAAACTCTGAAGCATGCATGGGCTATCTCAGTGTGGTATGGTTACAATTACAGCAAACTGCACCAGAAATCTTAACAAAACACTGCATTCAGGATTTCCTTGTGATAAGAATCAAGGGAGTTTGCACCACAGAGAAAGATTAGATGGGAAAAAATGCCAAAATGTGGCATGTGGATCTGTCTTTTGACAGTTATAAAGCAAAACATTCTCCATCAAGCAAAAAAAATGCAGCCTTCAACCTGCCAAGGGGCAGGAGCACGGCACAATCCTCCCGAATGTGTGACAGACACACAAACTGAGGGATGCCACAAGAAATAGCAGAGAGGAAGCTTGAAATGCTGCTGGGTGCATTTCTTTAATATAAATAAAGTTTTCCAAAACCTCAGATTCATGATTCAGCATTTCTTTTGGCACTGAAATTATAGTAACAATTTAAAACTAGGCTAAACAAGTCTGAGGGAATATGCTGGTAAGTTCAGGCCAAAAAGAGGGAAGTCCCTGGAAGTAGTAGTAAAAAATCTAAGGTCTTCTTGCCTCCCCTCCTCCCTCCCAATAATTGCAGTTTGATCCTTTTAATAAGGAATGTCTTAAAGCTCTCTACAGGCACACAATAATTATTGATATCCTCACTATAACTGCTGAGGCAGATAAGATCATGCTTATTTTCTGGATGAATAAGCTGCCTGCTTTTACCAAGGCCTGCTCCAAAAACAATGGGAGTCCAAAGAATGCACTTTTTAACCTTATTATGAGACAGTAGCAATATATATGGAGGTAGCAACTAAATTGTATATTATACATGGAGTAGACACTAGACAAACCTTTCTTCCTTTCCTTTGTTTTGAAATCATAGGTTTTTGGTGGAAGCTGTTAGGGCTCAGCACTTCAGAGAACACAGCCCAGGGATGAATTTGCAGAGCAAGTAGTCAAAAAAACCTTCCTTTTCTTTTTTCGCAAACCAAATTCATCTGCTTTTGCAATCTGCCCTCTCTTCTGCCTCACTGTAGAGTGAATCCCCTCTGCAAACTCTTCTGCACTTCATGATCTATCACTTACCAATTTAGTTTGCCAGGAATCTGAGCTACAATGCTTTCCTTGCCACTTGGAGAGGCAAGTGCTGCCCTTTATATTACATACATGGTGCAATGCTGCATGATATAACGTGGCTGCATATAAGTGTGCTTTGAACAGGACAACTTTCTCTCACAGTAACTTTGAAAGCAGTCAGACCTGGATACTAGCATGGTTTGGGAAAGGAGTCTGGTGTTTCGAAGTGATCAGAATGATTCCTTTATGATTTTCAATGTCTCCTTATGTTACTATCTAAAGGGCTGTTGTGGGGGTCAGAGAATCTCACTACCTGAAGTTTATAACCTTCTTTTGAACATTATTCTTTCTCTTGGATAGTCCTGATTTCAACTCTAAGCCTGCATGGATCCTGGGGAGTTGCTGATTCCCTTTGGTTCTCTAGCTTTCTTGCTCAGTGCTTAGAGAACCATGAATGGAAACAACAGTTCTGAGTGTTCATACTCCAGACTCTGTGAGTGGTCAGAGGTGCAACTACATTTTGTTCTTATTTTTGTTTAATAGATGGTACCACATGGCATGCATGCTCTGTGTTAGCAATACCTTGTCTCTATATCTGTAAAGCTCCACGTCATAAATAAAAAAAAATACAATTGGCAAGTTTCTCAGGGATTGTTAACTTCAGAAAAGATGCACAAATACCTATTAAAGGCAGAATGATTCATCATGGAATTTCTATCTCACAGTAAAATTGGTATTTCATTTTGACTAGGGAAGAATTCTCCATTTAGCCCTTTTTGCTCTGCCTTCACTGTAGTTTATTGAAATAGCAAAATGAAACACTTTTATTTTGTTTAAATGCAACATTTATGCAATTTTTTGGTTACCTTTGCGATGAAGTTGATAAATTCTTACAAAACGCTTCACTTTTGTTTGGTCAGCATTTTCCAGAAAGAGCATTTCCAGTGGGAAATTTTTAACACTGAGAGGCACACATGAGTGTTCAAGATGGAGAGGAAAAGAATGGGGAACTTACTCTGTATCCTACTGTTAACAGGACAGGAAGATCAAACCGTCTATATGATCCAGTACTAGGCTGGGACAATCCTAAGAGATGAGAGGGTTTGTGGAACTGCTTCCCTGCAGCTGCCAAGGGTGCTCTTTGTGGTGCAGGACAGCCAGCTGGTTCGTGCAGCAGGGGCTTTTGTAGGCTTCAGGAGGTCTAGAAAATTGCTTAGGGATGTGGATCACAAACTGCATCCAAAGGCATCATTACAGGGCAGGATGCCTCAAAATCTTACTTGTAGGTGATGTGCATTTTTAGAAGGCATTTTTGGAAGTGCTTCATTGACTTGCATGCTGAAGAGTGTTTTTTGAAAATGGACTGAAGGCTTTTAGGTTGTCTAGCTGTCTCAGGGTCCAAAACAGCGTGTTGAAAAAGGACTGTTTTGCTAACACAGTTATAGTGCTCTTTTTGCACCTGCTGGCTTGTCCATAGCCACTTGAGCTTGGCTGGTACTCCATAGATGTGACCTGAGGCATCCCTGAATATGTACCCACATTGTCTCACTTTTTCAAAATATTACTGCTTAAAATGCAGCCTGTAGAGATGTTGAAAAATGAGCCTACATAGATGCTGAAAAATGAGCTGAAAAATGAAAAATAAATGCACTAAAGTGAAAACATATGGCAGGTGCAAGTTATATGCACACTTTATAATAAATTCTGAAAATATCCTTGAAGAATGAAAACTGCAGATGTTTCTGGTCTGGATAACACATATTAAAGGTCACTCTTATGTGCTCCATGATATTTGTCAGGTCTAAAAGTTCAGTTTCACTGGTGAACTTTTGTTAATCAATCAGGAACTTGAGCGTAATAATGGGCAGGAGGGTTGGTAGTGTCAAGTCATCCTTTTAATTGTATTCAATAGTTTCAAATGAGGGATGGTTGAACTGGCCGCAGTAATTAAAGTGCTGAGCCTGAATCTATGTAGGGCATTCAAAGCAGACATGAGCTTCAGAGATTCACAGACAATCAATTAGCATTATTTTCTGCTTTTCAATATGACTTAGTTTCCACATCTCAGCAGCTGATGGCAGTGCATAGATCTGGAAGCGTAAGTGCCAAAATTCCACTTGTGTGGCACTTCTGGCACAAATCAGATGAGGAATTACTGCAATATTTCAAAATCCGCATGCCAGACCAGAGAGGTTGGGATAAGTCTGCATAATTATAGGAACCCAACTTCCAACCTTTCCTCATTTCCTTAGCACCTTGCCTGCCACATTGCAGCATGCAGCAAAATCAGCTAATGGCCTCCATCTGATTCTAATGTGTCTTTCTGCTTTTCTTCAGAGCTTTGTCATCTGTGGTGGCTTTAGGAGCTAATATCATCTGCAACAAAATCCCAGGCTTGGCCCCTCGGCAGCGAGCAATCTGCCAGAGCCGCCCTGATGCCATCATTGTGATCGGAGAAGGGGCACAAATGGGAATCAATGAGTGCCAGTACCAGTTTCGGTATGGGAGGTGGAACTGCTCTGCGCTGGGAGAGAAAACAGTTTTTGGACAAGAACTTCGAGTAGGTAAGGGACTTTCTAATACAGTGCTGAAGTGATACGTTGGGGCTATTGGTCTTTTAGCTTTCTCACTGTGGTCCTGCGAAGGTTTATCTCCCTCTGGAATTTGCGTACTGGAGTTCAACAGTGATGCTCCAAGAACAGCTATGGTCTGTATTTTTCACACATCGAATAATAATTGGCAAGAGGCAAGAAATCTCTAATGACCTCTAGATGAAGTCACTCACATCTGTGCAACTTCGTACCCAGCACTGACCCAGATCCCTGCACAGGCATCCAAGGACATAGTCATCACACCCAGTGAAAAAATATTTCCAATTTTTGTCCTGTTAGAGGTTGCCATGATAACTGCAGTGCCTGTTATGGCCCATCAAAAGGGAACTGAAATGAGCTCCAAATAACACCTTTATAACACGACTTTCCAAGAGCTTAGGAGAAAGGAAAGTTGCAATTAATTCATGGAAATGTAGTGCATATGACGCAGGCCTTCCAGTATAAAGCAGTGATATGTATCCACTTTAGTGTTGCTATCATATTTTAAAGAAAATACTGCAGATGATTTGAGGCAGGAAACCTATTCAAAGAAAATAATACAGGATCTTGGCCTGACAAACCATTAGCTGGCAGAAGCTAAATGATCACTTTCCATTTACCCTGTGTCTGATATTATTTCATAGGGAGGAATATGCTTTTTTTTTTTTTTTTCCCAGTACTGAGATCATTGTTTTCCTCATCGCCCAGCTCATTATCTTAACCTTCTTCCTGTGCTTCCCCCCCTGCCCTAAGGGCTGCCCACTCACCATACCTCATGCTGATGGTGCTGTGTTGGGATAACATTTTCTGGTGTATGTAGCTCTCACAAGGGTGCTCAGAGTGAAAGCATCCAGCTTCCCTGTGGGCTTGTATCACATTCTTGTTGTGTCACATTCTTCTCTGGGTGACACCTCTTTCTTGAATTCGATAATTCAGGTGAATCTTCTAACATGAATGTGGTTAGACATAAGCTCTCTTTAAAGCTGCATGAAAAAATGACATAATACTTCATCCCATCTGTGCAAAGAGGAAAGAACTTGGTCCTTGGTTGTTAGTAGCGATCAAGGCTCTGTTTTTCTTTCCCCCAGTATGCCTGTGAATTGAATGCCAAAAGCTGAGGTATGCTTAAGTCAATGATGAAACTGAGTATTTTTTTCAAAGAACATGCAAGTCTGAGAATCTGACTGAGGTGTGGGTTTTTAAGGGTACAGTCACTGAATTATAAAAATTTGTAATTGAATAAGTGCATTAACATCAGGGGAACTGACTTACATCAGCAGAGAATTCATCATATTCTGTGAGCATTACTCCTCACCAAATCACACAAGTGGAGAAGGCTAAAATCAATAGTGAAAAAAACTATGAAAACCAGAAAGAAGAATTAGTGGCAAAAAAAAGTCTGAATTTTTTGAACTTCAGAAAAAAGTTTGGTAGAATTTGGATTTGACGCTGAAAAGGTGCTGGTGAGGAATTTGCTTTTCAGTGTTTCTTCCCACATTTGTCCTAAGAGATTTCTCATTCCACTTTGAGAATACATCTTGACTTGCTTTTTTTACTTAAAGAGATTGTGAGTGGAAGGCATTAAACATCCTCAAGACACCATGTACAGGAAATAATATTTGACATTTGCCTTCAACATTAAATGTATCAGAAAAAAATCTAGTCGCCTGTATTGATTATTAGAAACACAGATCTGGTCCTCCTTGGTTGGTCTTATGCTTCTTTGTCATAAGATGATGTCCAGAATGATGTTGCTGCTAGAAAATATATAAATGCCAAGCATAGTACTGTTGTTCTTCTTTATGTTCCTTTGTTCTGATCTGCTAAAGCCTGCGGGAAGAGTAAATTCCATTTAATCATAGAATCATAGAATGGCCTGGGTTGGAAAGGGCCCCAAGGATCATCAATTTCCACCCCCCTGCCACAGGCAGAGCCGCCAACCTCCAGATCTAGTACTAGATCAGGTTGCCCAGGGCCCCATCCAGCCTGGATGTCTGTGAAGTCATTTATGTCCATGGAAAGAGACACACTGGAGTGTTGTACCAGAGTCAGTGTCATCTCTAAGCCTTCAGTTAAAAAGATTTTCACGTCTGCTTTCCTCTTCAAGCTGAGAATCTTGTGATATCTCATCAGCTCCTTCTTTGTATTTGCAGCTAATAATCTTCACCACTGAGAAAAACTGTGCAAGTGAGCACAGTGAAAATGCCTAAAGAGGACAATAACTTGTGCTTCTGCTTTCTTTCTGAAATAAGAGCCAGAGGGAACAGAAATTGTTTGGTTTCAGAATGGACCAGATAATCAGATGTTCAGACTACACAAAGTTTGAAAAAACAGGGTTTTCTTGAGCCACCATTCAGGCCATTTTGCCAAAATGTTCACCAGCTTCTTGACCTATTCACCAAACCTGGGTGGTTTCTTTCAGCTCTAAAATGACTGATGTGGAATTTGGTGGGTTCTTTTATGGCTTAACCCAAACACAGACAAAACTTGGCAGTTGCAGCTCAGTTCTGCTTTGACATTTGTTGGGTGTGAAACCACACAAACTGCAACGGATGGAGAAGGTTTACATGACCCCTGCCAACTGAGCCAGATGAGTTCCATGCAGGTCTATAAAGAATCCCATAATCCACATGACTT
The DNA here is from genome assembly GCA_013396635.1 of Penelope pileata. Lineage (NCBI taxonomy): Eukaryota > Metazoa > Chordata > Aves > Galliformes > Cracidae > Penelope > Penelope pileata. The sequence goes on along the minus strand of WBMW01000170.1, from coordinate 115,939 downwards.
TATTTGTTTTATTAGTGGAGTAGCACCCAGAGACCATGTGGTCAGTATCTAGGGAAAGGACAGGATTTAGGAAGTGGTCTTATAGTGTTATTACACTAGCAAGGGGAAAAATATAAAAAAAGGACAAATAAAAAAAAATAAAACACTTACAAGGTACAAAATACTTGTAAGCATAAATTTTTGCATGTGCAACAAAACACGTCTGTATCTGACACATGCCAAAACACTAAACCACACATTTAGTTCTGGCTCAAACTGAAATAAGGATTGAGACTAAAATAGACAGGGATGTTATTCACTTTATCCCAAAGGAAAGCCCTTCTATCTTCTTCATAGAACCGCTTAGGGACAAGAACAATCAAGACAAATTATTAAGGTCATAGGGAGGAAGGGGAAAGTATGCGTATTGCTTTCTATCTTTTTGGGAAAGAGGGCCAATTCTTTAGCCACCTGGCCAAGGTTCTACCATTAGCATTGACTGACAAGTGCAGATTTAGGATTATTCTAATTCATATAACTGTTGGGGATCGTACTGTGCCAGAGGAATCCCCAGTAAGTTACGAATTTGAATTGTTGCTGAGCTATTTTTTCAAAGACTTACTTCAGTGAATGGATGTTGTATCACCACCTATGTAATACATGGGTGTCTATATTAAAAACAGTGCAAATAGCTGTAGCAACTACGTTATACATGGGCCATTCATATTTATGCGAAAGATTTCTAGTAGCCAGACACAAAAAGCGACAGGGAGATCCAAATTAGTAGCATGAACAAAGGATGTAGCATGAGGTGAATAAGCAAAGCACTGTGTATAGCCTTTTTTTTTTTTTTTTTTTTTTTTTTATTTTTAGTTGGGNTTTTTTTTTTTTTGATATATTTATAGCTGGGAACTTTTCCAGTCATTCTACCCCAAAAGAAAAGTGTCACTACTACACTCAACTTTAGTCATCCAGTCCCTGTACATGCTCAAAGTTGTCACCTTCCTGTGCTCATCCCTAGTTTTCTTGCCAGCTTCTCACATAAAGTCATCTTTCATACTCTCCACTCATTTGGAAATGTATAGTCTCTGGTCCTATTGATTTATTGATGTAAAAGGGCTCCAGCACCTTGAACTGATGCTAATTGCCCCAAATGATGGCTCAAGCAATCTATTGTGTGGGTACCTCTAAAAGCTACAGATTATTAGTAACAGTTGTCAGCAAATAATTGCAAGGAGATAAGTAGCCAGTGCAGCCTCTGAAGTAGGGGATTAGAATTAGTATCAGAAGTGAAATTTACTTTTGTTTGAAAGTGGGTTGTTCTAGATAATTATTTGTGTATTGACCATTTCCACTAGAATTCCCCAAACCGAAGTGCTCATAAACAGACTGCTCTTATCAGTGTTAAATCCAGGACAAAAATGCGGAAATGAAGCGCAGAAGTCACAAATGTGTCTATCTGTCAAAATATCAAAAGTAATCTGCAGAAGCCTCCACTGTCAGATTCATGATACAGAAAATGATCATGATTTAATAAAATTCATCTGGATGTATCTCACACACCTCAGAGGGTCTCAGAGATAACTTTAAAGATGTGATATAAGGAAAAAAGAAATACTTGTACTTGAGCTGGACACCTCGTGGAGAAGAATCAGCAAATTGGCAATAAATAAGGAAGTTCTGAAGGTTTTTTTTTTTTTTTTAATCTTTAAATCTCTGATCTTTTTTGTGGATCTGTAGATTTCTGGTATGTTGAAAGGATGCTTCTGAAGTGAGATTAAACATGCTTGCTGTGAGAGATTTGGGAGAACAAACCTTAAGAAGCTTCCAGTCACCACACATTTGCTCAAGTTCTGCTCCACTCTTCAGACAGAGAGGGGGCAGGATGGAAGAGAAAACTGCATTTTTAAAGACTACTATAATATGTGCATGGATTTCATTAACACACAGGTGAAAAGGACCTTACAAGTTATTTTGAGAAATACCGACAGAAGATGAAGTCGATTGTTAAGAGTATATATAAGCATTCACTCATACACATGCACACAAAAAATGCTAGAAAGACAACATAATTTCAAACATGGTTTTGAAATGGTGGGCATTTTATCATGCTTGCTGAGGGGATGACAGTAAATTATTCTTGGTTCAGGCCATATATAGGCTTTATTAAATTTGGATTCACATATGAATCCAGTCATTTTTATTCTGGGCTACAATGGTGGTTTAACCGAGATGCCAAATGTTCATAAAGCTTCCTACCAAAAATGAAGGGAGTGGAAAGGCACATTATTCTCCAAAAATGGAAATTTGCACCCAGGCAGATACATTAATCTTGTACAGTAGTGTCTAGTATGGTATAAGTTGGCCAACTTGGAACACTTTACTTGCTGTATGAGCAGAAAACTTCCAATACATGAAGACAGGCGGCATTCTTAGGAATGGTTTACAACCATACATGTGTTTTAATGCTATCAGCAAATCAATAAAGGGAACCATAAATGAATCCAGATAGTTTGCTTGAAGTAAGTACGTTTCTATCTATTTCCCTTTCTTTCATTCCACCATTTCTTTGTCTCAGTTACTGTATGTTCTTATTTTCCAATTTTTAATCAATACGTGTTGCTAGTTAATGCTCAGTAATGTTCTTATTTTCCAATTTTTAATCAATACGTGTTGCTAGTTAATGCTCAGTAATATTCATGTATGAGGCTGACTATATGTACTATATGTTTATTATTCTAACGTCTGTGTATTTATTATGGGAAAATCTATCTTTACGGACTTGCGTTATATCCAATAAAAACAATATGGGGGAAAGAAAGGAATTGTGCAGCTGGAAATAATTTGGAGGGGGAAAATGAGTTGGAATTAGATTATTTTAAATGTGATACAGAGAAGGGTACACACTTCACCAGCGGAAAGGCAGTAATTATCTTTGTCATAGCAGTAGGTGCTATGATTTGTTTAGGCATTTGTCAGTTATTGCCAACCACAGTTGCACAGTGGTCTTTGGATCTAATGTGTAAAAAGTTTTGTTTATTTTGTTGTTGCCGTATAGCATGGTCCTGAACAACAAAGTCCTTTTAGCCTTCAAGCAGCTTCTGAAGGTTTTACTTGCTGGTAATTTGAACTGGAAGTCTGTGTTGGTGCTAGGATATGGTAAAAGCCACTTCAATGTGAGAGGTGGCTTCTCGGGTGATAGCACTGTCTTCCAACTTACAGTGCAGCAGGCTATCTGGGGTGTCAGCAGACAGGTACACACGATGTATTAAATCAGCCAAGACTGTGTGACTTAGAGGCGCCACATAAGATCAATACATGTAGGATCCTTATTGCTCATGTGGTTACCTTGGAATGATTGCCAATGTCTGTTTTACAAAATGTCATGTGGAGGCTTTTCATTTGCTATTTGTGATTTAGTTAAATGAGTACATGCTATAAATACCATGGCAAATGTAATGAGCTGTGGCTTTGCAAGGTTAGTTTTTAATAGAAGCACAGTGGCATATTACAAGGTGTATAATCCTCAGTTATTTGAAGGGAGAAATTTCTCATTATTAGGCTGACTTAAAAAGAAAAAAGATAAGCATAGCGAATCACCACCCATACCAGCTGGGTAACTCAGTCAGGCAGACAGTGGGAGCTGGTAAAGAGAAGAAAATGCAAAATCTGAGGACCTCCTCAGCATGCTCATCTTTCTGGAAAGATTATCAGAGTGCAAATACTCATTGCAAAGCCTTCTGTTAAATGGCTCAAACAATCAGTGCATTTCTTTTCACAGCTGACATGTTGCAGGAAGGAGAAACAAAAATATTCCTAACCTTAAGAATATCTAGTATATTTGTACTAACTTATTAGATATATATTATTGCAGAAGGATTTCAGTTATGTTAGTGACTATCCCACAAGTTGCCTGACAAAGATAGAAAGGTCATGTTGGAACAAAATCAAGCTACTCCACCTAAAGACCCACATATGTATGTTAGTTACCTTATAGGCAGTAATTTAAGTACTGTAAGGCATGCAGGCTGCCTTATGAAGACAGTTTTCACAGGGCAACTCGGTTTGATGGAAAACTAAAGAGCAGAAAAAAGCTGTGAAAATCCAGTTGTTACAAGGTAAAGTGAGAGGGCTATTTTAGTTTGCATTATCGTTGTTGGAGGAAATTAAAGAGTGGATTCAAACAGTTCATACCTTCTGACTCTAGAAGAGTGGGTAAGATTTTTACTATCACAGGCAGCAAAGCAAGACAGTAACCCAAACCAGAATAAGAAAATAAACCTCCCAGCTGGCAGCAGCTGATATTGGGAAGAGTTGGTAAAAAAGTTATGAAACAGCTACTGTGCTAAGAATTGATAATATTCTAGCTGAGGAGACAACTTCGCATGAGAGTGGTAGTTCAGATTTTTCTTAATTTTACTCTATTTCTATCATCTGGAGCTTTTCAGGAAAAATAAAAAATATATTTCTTTTATGAGGAAGTATTGTGTCAAAGAAACATCCTATTTTCAGAGGATGGGAATTGCCATCTTAGTGAATCTAACTCACTCAGAATTTTGTGAGTGATAATTTCTCTCTGTTTTAAATATTTCTTCAGGTGCCAGGGCCTCGTAATGATCCAGCAAAGATTAATAAATACTTTCAAAACAAGATGCAAATCATAGATGAAAAGATAAATGTGAATGGATAGTACCATTTGTAGACAATGAGCTGACAGTAATAAATTCTTTTTACTTTACTAGAAACAATGTCATTTTTCTACATTAATTTCGTAATTTCAGTCTCTTTTTCTTTGTTTCCCTATAAATTTATATATCCTATGTAATCTGTGACATATATAATCATTTCCAACCATGAATAGACACATTTTTATATCCCCCAACTTATACTCTCTACTTCCAAGCCTTTTTATAAGGTACAACTGTCTAGTTAAAGAGTGGCTCAGTTTTTTTTTTTTCATTCCCTCATAGATTGTGAGTTTGAAGAAAAATACAAGTTTTCTTAGATTAAAGTGTTATTGTTGCCATTTAAATATTTACCTCTCTGGCATAACACTTGCATTAAAAGTCAGACATCCTTATTCTAAACACAGCACTAATATGTTAATACAATTACTTCATGAACTGTGTGTGGCTTGCAGCTGGATGAGAAATGGTAGATGCTGACATGAATTAAATCTGAAATTCCCATCCTGAAGGGAGTGCTAACTCCTTACACTTTTGTTTTATTGCATTTTGCATATAAAAAATGAAGTTTTCCTTGGAACAGATGTTCTGTAAACTGAAATGCACTGATATACCTGACTCCGAACAATTTCATTTTGGTCTGTCAGTGCACTGCCTTTTAAATTACTTAAGGATTAATGTAAATCAGTGCAGGGACCTGTAAATGGGGAGACTCAAATCTCTGCGTCTCATGTGCTTTGTTCTTGCCTGTTTCTGTATGCATCCTAAGTTACATGGCTCTATGAGAGATCGTGCAGCTTGGTAGGAGACACCGCAGAGCAGTGCCTTCCTGTGACCGTAAACCTCAAGTTACAAAAGGGCTATTGTGTTCTCAAGCAACAACAGGTTGATATGGGGAAGCACTTCAATACTTTGTTTCAATGGTCCAAAATTAAATTGACCATTTTTTTAATAAATTGAAAAGCTCCTTTTAAATGTCAATATACAAAATAATTTTTTTTTGGAGATGGGTGGATATTCATGGTTTTTGGCATTCTGTGATTATCCTAGCAACTCTGATTATCTGTAGTGGCAAAGGGTGATGTTATATGTAATGTGGCCTTATGAGTAGAGTGTGTAACAACCCGTAACTCTAATCACGTCATGCTCAGCATTGGCCAGAACAAAATCCTCATTTCCAGTTGCTTTTAACTTTGCCTTTAGTTACTTAGGCTAAAATTTTCCATGTTACTGGTCTGCCTTGGGATGAATGAGTCAGAGGTCCCAGGGAAAAGATAGTATGCAAATTCTAGGCTATTATTTAATTATATACAGTGCCATAATTTGGACACGACAGGGCTAAATTTGCACAGCAACATTAAACCTGGCATTTCCTTACTTCCAAGTGCCTTGTTCAGAACATTCATCTTCCTTTAACGTCATTTCTTTCATGTCACTTTGTAATAAAATTGCTGGCTACAAATGATGCATAGCATGCTGACTGAATTAGTTGCTCCTAGCCTCCCAGCCCTGTTAGTGACTACTTTCAACGTAATGCACACTTAAAACAAGAAGTCAAATAGCATTTAAAATTAAATAAAATCTGATGCTAGGTCTAGCCAAAATCACAGATTAGTTAAATGGAAATCAACTGAGCAACATTTGATTTTTTAGATACAGAACAACTTTACAAACTAGCATGTGCTACCAAATCTTGCCACTTGCAAGAAAACTTTTTTGTAAAACAAAATGCAGCACAGGACAACAGCTGACCTGAACCTGTTGATATCTGATCATGTAATAACCTTGGCTTCTAATGACTTTGAAGGTTCCCTGAGTTTTACTAGTGTGGTTAACTATGTTGTCAAAATCTCTTCCCTAAAATTACAGATGATAGGTTTGGTCATCTTGCTCAACCTCTACATCAAGAAGAACAGACTAAACCTAACATTAGACTTCAGAGTTACAAGTGTGGCAGCATCCCTCCCTTTCCTGATCTTTTCCTTGGGATGCATTTTGTTTAGTCAACCATCTGTTTCTAAATTGAAAAGCTTGAAATGCACAAAGATGAATGTACAAACGTTACAATAAACACAGCATTTGTTGATCTGTACATTTTGTTTTGCGAGTGAATGTTTCAGCATTCATGCTCAGATCGCTGATCCGTGCAGTTTGCTGTCCTGCCTCTAGTCACGAACAATTTCTTTTTCTGATGAGATGGCTGACGTATTCACAGTTATTATGACTGACAAATATCTTATTTTCTAATTGAGAAAATGTCCTTCCTGAGTACCGTACTCGACTCTTTAGCATCAGATTAAATTACCTGTGACTGTAGTTCATTTCTTACTGACGTATTGTATGTCAATACCTGTGAAGCATAATATTATTGTTAATGATATGAGAGTTGAATTAAAATGAAAGCAAGCAAGCAAGTATACAAGGGAACAATATTATCTATTGTTGGGAGGCTTGAAAAAAATGAATCTAACACTGTAGCTGTACTCTCAGTCTTCAAATTAACTACGAACTTCAGTTGTGTTCTGTTTATCCAGTATGTGCTTTAAACTCTATGTTTTAAGTTCTTTTGAAGTAAAAAAGGGTTTGAAAATGCTTCACTTTAAATGCATGCCCAAGTGGTGTGCAGAGTACAGAAGTCATAGTGAAAGCCAGCGTGCAAGATCAAATTGAGGCCGAGTCTTTCAGATAGTAAAAAATGTCACACTTTTCCAGTTTTGGTTCAATTTATTCTTAAGATTTAAGTAATTCTAGGTGAAGACTTACAGCTACAAGTGTAATCTGTTGGTCTCTCCACTACAGAGGTTCAACCTCAGATTTCCAGGACTGGTAAAGAAGGATAATTCCTAAGACTTAAGCAGTGTTGGTGTAAAAAGTGGGCTTGGATGGCTGAGGAGTTTTTAAGTAGACTGCTCTAACCCTAGAAAGCCAACTGGTGTGCTGGCTTGTGTCTCTCTATATAAGCTCAACAGACATGGACTGACTTTGATTACAATAGCTAAAGACAATTGCTGTTGACAGATTGCTGGAAAGCTCTATCCAAGCTGATAAAATGATCCATGAGTAAGCTCATGGATCACTATTTATTTTTTCGCTCATTTCTTTGGGACAACATGGAAACTTGTTTTCTGTCTTACTCAGCATCTTGAGTAGTGTGTCCGGTTCTGGGCTCTCTAGTTCAAGAAAAACAGGAAACTAATGGAGAGATAAGGGCCCTGGAGCATCTCTCTTATGAGGAAAGGCTGAGAGACCTGGGATTGTTTAGCCTGGAGAAGACTGAGAGGGAATCTTATCAATGCTTATAAATATCTGAAGGGCAGATGTCAAGAAGATGGAGGCAGACTCTTTTCAGTGGTGTCCAGTGACAGGACAAGGGGCAATGAGCACAAAGTGGAGCCTAGAAAGTTCCATCTGAACATGAGGAATATATTCTTTACTGTGAGGATGTCAGAGCACTGGAACAAGCTGTCCAGAGAGGCTGTGGAATCTTTCTCTGGAGATATTCAAAACCTGCCTGGTTGCTTTCCTGTGCAACCTACTGCAGGGAACCTGCTTTAGCAGGGAGGTTGAAGTTGATAATCTCCTGAGGTCCATTCCAGCCCCTATGACTCTGTGATTCTGTGATCCACCCATCCTGTTCAGAAAAGGTGTCCATGCAATGCCCCATTGATAGGATTGATGCAGTCTTGCAATTTCTGAGGAGAATGACACAAGAGGTAGCAGTGGCTTCTGTCTCTGTTGTTAAACTTTGGGACTTCAGACAACAGAGGAAGAACAATGGGGAGATCCTTCTTCATTTGTTTCTTTCGGCCTAGTCTTATACCACATAGCTCAGGCATTTGGATGAGATGTGTAAGATATGAACCTAGTCAGCCTGTACTCCTTGTATGGTCAAAGAAGAGAAAGAAGCACTTCCAGAGGGTGATTTGGATCTTAATTTGAATGCATGACTATGTGGAGGTCCCTATTGACTGCCCTGGAAGTTCAGACTCCCTAATTAGGTATCAAGCTTCTTTATGTCTAATTTTGGTCTGTCTATGTAGTTTTTCTCCTTTCTACATACGTTTCTCAGGGGAGCATGTGGTCCTCTATATACCTGCTTGCCTGATATAGCGAATATGGAAACATGATCTTCATTTAAACTCCTGGCTATTCTTGGTACTCATTCACCATTAGTACCTGCAAAGATTATCTTAGCTGATGGCTTTCAGGCAGATAGGGGCAGAAAAATGCTGTAACCACAGGCATACACTCTACCACTGCTATTTGGAAATTTAAGAACAAGTGTGAGTCCAAAATTACCACCAGATGGTGCACCTATTTAGCAAGTGACAGAGACATGTTCCACAAGAAAGGGTAGCCACAGCCTCCAGCAGCCCATCAAGTTTCTTCCCCTGCTGTTTATTCTCAGTTGTGATATGAATTGAATGTGTTTGAAACATGGACCTGCTGGTCATACTATTCTGTTACATTTAATATGGAGCATGTTTTCAATCTCTTCAGTGGAAGACTTTCAACTGCCTCACTAAGGGCATGAGGAGGTGGGAAAGAGTGTAGCAGATCTCTGGATGTGTGTAAAGGGTGAAGAAAAGAAATAAGATGGGCTTGGAGCCGGGAGGAAAAATAGGTAATGGTGAATGGCGTTGATCAGGCTCCAAAATCAGAAATGGTCAGCACAAAATATCTGTGCACTGCTGCTTTGCTAAGTGGGACTAGTTGTGGCTATTAATGATAAGTAGCTGGGAGAAAGCTGGAGTCAGGGCATTTCTGAAGGATAGTCTTGATACGTAAGTCAGTATTTTGGAAAACTGCCAATGCTAGTATCCAAGGCAAAAACACATGGGATATTTTATTAACTGAATATGAAAGGTGGTGAACTTTCCTAAAGAGTGTTGTGTTTTTGTTCTCTGACTACTTCTCATTCCAAAGCATTTGTGGTACTCCATACTCAAAGATTAGCAGAAATTGATACGCATATATTTTCTGCCATATTTTTCTCAACATCTCAAGAACACATAATTCATCAACTTGATTTACTCTAAATCAATACACTGCCATGCGTAGGACATGAGTGGATGTCTTCTCCCATCCTACTTTCCTTCTTGCGTTAAAGAAAATTTTGAAGTCGTATGTAGGTTACTGACAATCCTCCTTCATGAACATTAGAAAATATTGTGAGTCTTGTTTTAGTACGTTTTAAAGGATTCCATAATTAGAATTTAATATATTCCTAGAGAAGGATTAATTAGAATAATTGTTCTTTTGCTTACAATTTGACCAATACAGAAATGTCTGAACAGAATATTCTTTCGGAGCAAGCATGAAAACATTTAAATATACTTTAACCTGAGAAGTACTCATTCTGAAAGGATAAAATATTTTTTCATTCTCTTTGTCTGAACTCAGAGGAAGACATCTCTAAAGAATCTCAATAAAATTCCCTTTCTATCATTTTTCACATACCGTGTGGCTCCTAGTGCAATGTGAGAGCTATCATTTTATGGTTAAAGCATGGACCAGGAGATAATGGACTTGGATGCTGTTCCCAGCTGTGCCGTATACTTTTCTTGTGACCTTGGGCAAGTCACTTCATACCTCACTGTCTAGAGACTACAGATGACTAATTTCAGTGGGGAACTGAAAGGCTTAATTAATGTGGACTAACCTCACTGGGACTTAAACATTTGTGAAGCACCCTGGGATTTTCAAACAGAAATGGTTGCTCTTCAAGTCTTCAAGTCTCTTCAAGTCTCCCAAATAGGGAGCAAGGGATAGATATGTCATGAAGGGATTTGTTTTTACAAAAAGTGAGTCCAGGCCTGAAACATAGACCATGATGAAAATTCTCAGTAGGCCTGGTAAGATTTCTTAGTCTGGGTAAGAAGGAAGTATGGAAGCTTTAGGTGGCTGTCCACAAACAGTCTAAAATCCAATTTCTCAAAGAGAAAATATTGCTCAGTAATTACACGTAACTTTACATAGGGAGGAAATAAAGCCCATGGGAACATTAACTGCTGGTTACTTACTGTATGCTCACTGCATGAGTGCTGATACTTAAGTAAATCTTCCTATCCAAGACTCTCTTTTTCTAGCTACTGGTGGACAGCAACATCCTGATGCTAGCAATGGGGCTTGAACACATTTTCCCCTCCTTTCTTTTTCTCCACAAACAGTCTAATTTTCTTTCACTTCAGCAGTTCAGCAATGCTGAAACCAAGTTCCATTCTTTTGTTTGCTTTTCCCTTGTCCATTGATCAACCATGTTTCTTTATTACAGACACTGTAGTTTTAACTACAGAATAAACAGAAGCTCTTCGCAGGAGAGTTAGCTGGGATTTCCCTGCTCTCTTACACAACCAGAGTTTCGGCAGCACTGCTTTCTTGTTTGTTTTCGGGGATTAGCAGCAATATTCCACATACTACTGACATAATGAGGCATAAGCTTCATTCAGAGAAGGCAAGATGCTGATTTCTAAAGGACCCTAGACTACAGCACAACTAGGGATGGCCATGCTGCTTGAAAGGCAGCAGTCTACCCTCAAATCTGTGTGGTAGAAAGACTGTGTGGGTTCTCTCACAGCACAAAGTATTTCCATGAATATTGAGTCCTACTCAAAGTTAAATTCAAAGTGTCTGCTCTGAATATCTTATATAACAGTGTGTGTGTGCTGTCACTTGGTGTTAGTGAGAGGAACATTACATCATGTGATAGGCAAAAATATGACTGGGTACAATATAGCCTAATCCAAGACTTTTCACGTGAAACATTTGTTTTGTTTTGGTTTTCAGACATTTGCCTTTCAAACTGGTCTATTTTAATTAGAGCTCAACCTGAACCACAAACAATAGATTTGAACTTTCCCAGAGTTCAGTGGTGTTCAGATCTGGCTTTTGGTTTGGCCCATCACAGAAATAGGGGTCAGCTTCAAAGTTCAGATCTGCAAACAAGCTTCTTCAAAGCATAGGGCTGTAAAGATTATTTAATGAGACCCAAATCTTGTTTTAGTGGTAGATTTGCAGTAGAGACACTTGCTAATGTTTTTCTTTTTTTTTTCAAAGTATTTTTATGTAAGCATGTCTGGAAGACATTTTAATACCAACCTATTCAAATATTCTTGTATTCATTCTCCTGAAAGGGAGTTGTGTTTCCTTTGCTGGTCAAAAAGTCTTGATCCTAGACTGAAGATGGGGTACCTTAAAATCCTACAGATTTTACTTCTGATCTCTGTTTAAAACTCATCCTTCAGTTCTAAGGGCATTGCACCTAAAAATAGTGGAAGCTCTTCGCGGGTAAGAAATTTGATCTTTTTATCTTCATAGCATTTGGATTTTTCAGCTGAAAGGGCGGTTAACTCACAAGGCTGCCATCCACCCGTTTGTTAAATCCTTCTGTGCAAACTCTTGCAGGTGGGATCTGCATCTTAGAGTGAACTTGCACAGTACTTGGCAAAACACAGGCTTAGCTCCCTGATCTCAGCACAACACAAATAATAAATAACAATCACTAATCTAATAGATAAGATAGCCTGACTGATAGCCAGATGAGTTCAAATTAGACTATATCTTATTAGTTCTGTATCTTTCATGAAGCCTAAGAAGGTTAGTTTAATCATTCCTTGTTTTTGTGAGTCTTGTCACTTCCTAACTCCTGTCAGGACCAGAAGCTCCAGAGCTGAAAAAAAGACTTTACTCTGTGATGCTTCCAGACTTAATTTGCAAACCAGAGAGGTTTGGACAAGCATCTGAACTCTCTGTATTTATCCCAAACCCTCTGAGCTCTTTACTCTTAAATCTGTTTCATATGTGTGATTTGTGCTGCGTCTTGTTCACTGAGGTTGCAAACAAGTACCAGGCAAAGACCCTGTAAACACCAAGAAGGGCAGACATCATCATTTGAACCCAGTGTTCCTCTCAGAAAGACTGTCAGGCAAGCCAAACATATCAGAAATGTAAATACAGCCACACAGACAGTGTAAGAACATTTGGAAGATCTTTAATTTGAAAGCAATTCTGAATTGAGCCCCTTTCACCAGAACTTTCTCGTTTGCTTTCCGCAAAACCTGAGCTCTGGCAGAGCACAGCAGTGATTTCTGGGGTTGCTGCCCAGCTATTTCCCCTACACCTGGAAGATGTGATCTCTGCAGCAGAATTAGCAGAGCAGAAGGCAGGCTCATACTAATTTGCAAACCCAGCTGCTCTTCTGCTGCCACCAAGGAAAGGCTTGTTTGAGCTGAGCTGTAAGGTAAAGCCAACAAGGCATGGTCCTTCTGCTGCCATGGGTGATACCAGGGCAGTGGTGACATCCTGAGCAGTCACACTGGGACTGACTGTATCTCCCCTGCCAAACTTTGCCTTGCCAAGAGTGCTCCAGAGAAAATCATTTAAGCCTGCTTAGCTAACGGATGAATGGTGAGTAACCAGAGATCGGGCTCACATTGGAGATTGGGTTGTGAAATCTCACATAATATGTCAGAGCCGGTCCTCTGGGGTGCCCTGTCAGGCATCAGAAACCAGGCCAGGAATTTATGTAAAAACATAAGGTATGCAGAACAATCTTAATGAACAACATGCAGAATTATCCTCCAGAAAACTGACAACACTGAGAAAAGGCAATGTTCTAGCATGCTTTTTGATGCACTTTATTTTACAGGTTTTTTTTTTTTAAATTTAGTCAAGCATAGGAAATGATCTTTTGTCTATGCCTAAGTAAAGGTTTATGCTTACACATATAAGAGGCCAGCTTTTAAGATCCTGCTTAAAATGGCAGATATCTTGCTGCAGGTCAAGAAATGTCATTGACTCCAAATAGGGACATGAAAACATTTAGCATGTCTCTGAAACAGAAGCAAATGTAACCTTATCAAAACCTCTGGCAAGACACTGAAATCAGTTGGTTTTTCAAGTGAAAATTAAAGGAAGGGCATGTGTCTAACTCTCTGTGGGTAGTGTGAGTACAGGATGTTAGAAGCAGGCTCTAAGTGCTGTGTACTTCTGCCTTGCAGGCAGGGATGGTGATACTAAGCATTGCCGCATCCAAATCCCCTCATGGCTCTGGCAGTAGATGGACTGATTCAATATTGTGCTAGAATGAAATATGGAGGAGCAGAACAGAGAAGCCCCAGTTCCAAGGAATACTTCTGCATTCATGGAGTGTCCTGCTCCACCATGCATCTGCATGGGCACCCTCCTTGCAAACAGTGCTGATTTGCGTTTCAGATGTTGGGTGAGAAGTCTACAGCTGACTTCCTTCATAGCCTCACCACAAAGAGAATCCAGCAAGAGGACAACTTCTTCTCTTGCAAGACTTTCTGCCATGTGAACAAATGCCTTAACGTCCTTGTTCCTCTGTGAAATGACAATGTAGTGGAAAGATGCAGCTTTTTAAGTCAAAGGATACCTCTTGCATAAACAGACTTGTGTCTAACATGAATTGCAGCTGGCTATCACTTAGTGTATCTGCAATTCAATAATTATGGCAAAGTGATACTGTTTCAGTGATAGACTGCATAGTGTATTGAGATAACATCCGTGATTTAACTAAACTGCCTGAAGAAACTCTGAAGAAAGAGCTGAAATTTCATCTGTAAAGTACACAGACACCCATCCACAGACACTCTGGCATGCCCAGGTATAAAAGCTTAGTGCTGACATCTACTCATAATTTAGTGAACCCTTTAAAAGGTGTTATTATTTAACATGTTTCTACAGCAAAGCACAGGTGTGCACAGTGATTTACAAAAGAATACAGACATGACCATTGCCCTCAGGGATTTGTTATCTAGGTTAGAACTGACAGAAAATAATACAGGAAAAGATGACTTCATGCAAATGGCAGTGCAGATTTATTTTTGAAGAAATGTTCTTCAACATGTATAAGTCAGACCACTTAAATGATTGAGATGAGTTAATTAAAATACTAACCCGGTATGGAGTCCACTGAGAAGGTCTGATTCTGCAAAATGGTAGCTTCTAAATATTCGTGGACATGGCAGTGGGGATGACACAGCATTTGTGAAATTACATCCACAGCAAAGTCAAATACAATCACAGAATCGCAGAACGATTTAGGTTGGAAGAATCCTGTACTGACAGCCAAGGACAACATCCGTGCTGAACTGTTTCATTCACTAAAGGCTCGAGTCTATAAAATTCACACGTGAAAATCTGTGATAGTTCTGTCCTCCATTTTCATGACTGATTCAGAGTGGAGGATTGGTTTTTGCTGTTCTTTTTATTTTTTATGATGGTTATGGTAGCAAACATTTTCTCTTTTTTAAAACTGAAATGAGTAACATTTCCCTTTGCTGAGCACCACACAGGTCTCTCAGAAACCTTTAGCAGGCCATATTGTAATGCAAAGGCACTATCAAGAGCAAACCTTAAAAAAAAAGTATGCCCACATAGCTGTAGCCTCCCTTCCCTTTTTCTTAATTGGTGTTTTTATTTCTCTCTGTGAAATGTCCTTCAAAAAATGGATCATAGTGTAAATTCTACACATATGAACTGTTGTCATGAACAGATTGATGTGACTCAATTATTATAACACCTTTTTCTTCGTAGCACCATCTCATTCAAGGACATCAGCAAACTTTTGGACCCAGTTTCTCTCAGATGCCTTCAGGAGTCCATGCTTTCTGACAGCGGGTGCAAAGAACTTTAAATAAACCAGTATACTACAAGATTCCTCCAGCTGAGCTTTCATGCATTAGGATATATCAAACCACTAGTCATTATTGAAAATGAAAAACACCAAACATTCAGCAGGGAATCATTAAGTCCCACAATGAAACTTCAGTAGTTCCAGAACAGAATACAGGCAGGAGACGATCCCTCTGCTTCAACTTTTGCTTCCCACATATGACTTTGACAGTATTAGCAGTAGCATTGTGAAAACACAGCCGGCTGTGACACTGCACAGGCGTTTCTCAATGGTGCAGCGTATCTAGGAACTACCCCCTCATGCTTTGTGCACTGTGTATTTCTCAAGCCATGGTCTTGTGCATTCTTTCAGTGAGTGCTTAGCACCATGTTTTGATCAAACCTTGACAAAAACAAGCAGTGGTGCTTTTGGATAGAAACTTGATGTTCCTCTTTTCTCTAAGAATGAGATAACATTGTTTGTTACAGCTAAGTTAATAAGAAATGTTAGCTACAACAAAAATAGTTTTACAGGGGAGAGCCTAAAATTTCCTATTTCTGTGGGTTTAAAAAACATCATCAACATAAAAATCAGAGCTAGCTTACTGAATTCTCAGGAGCTGTCCCAGAGAACTCCAAGGGACGTACTGCCAAAATACAGTCAAATACACATCAGAATTATGCTCAATTTAGATCAGAAATGCTTACTATTGTTTACGGTTGCCAGGAGCTAGCTGAATATGTTTAGAGGGCAAATTAAGAAAAAAAAATCCTGTAAATTGTTGGAAGCCTCATTACAGAAACCACTGTGGAAAGTACCACTGAGCCTTTAGAAAATAACCATGAAATTGGAAAAACGTTTGAAAAAATGTGAAAAGCAGAGGCATAGTAAATAGCTTTTTTTAACAAACATGCTTCCAAAAGTACATAAATAGTGACAGCAAGGAGCTGCAAAAAGGCAAGTGTGAAATGAATCTGGCTCATGTACAGTCCATTCTAAAAGAAAATCTGACAAACCCACATCAGCAACAGAAAACAATCCAGTTGACAGAGTGATTTCAAACTGGTGGCCAAAATTCTGG
The DNA here is from genome assembly GCA_013396635.1 of Penelope pileata. Lineage (NCBI taxonomy): Eukaryota > Metazoa > Chordata > Aves > Galliformes > Cracidae > Penelope > Penelope pileata. Next base: position 99,558 of record WBMW01000170.1, on the reverse strand, counting down.
CACCTCCGTAAAAACTTTGTGGGATTCTAGAGTTTAAAAATGCTGAATAACAGAAGAATCTGTAAACAAACCATTGTGTCATAGCACTGCGTATTCTTAGCTTTGAAATCTGCGCCGTTTGTTCTCAGTCCCACCCAAGTGTGATTGGAAATAGACATCATGAGCAGTCTACAAAGAAGCTGCTGAAATCATTTACAACTCCTACTCTACTTCTTATCTAGCTGAACAGATCTATCTGGATGAAACAGTATTAAATAATACAATTTTAATTCAATAGTAGTAAAAAATAAAGATTTTGGGGAGGAAATGAGAAACAAACATATTGGGAAGAAGTCATTTCCCAACATGACCATCAAAGAACTCCATCAGATTAGATCAGAACGACTTGCCAGTGTAGCAGATATTCAGTCTGCACCAGGTTCCTCATTCAGGAGCACTTCTGAGTGCAGACACTACAAGATGAACCTCGTGACCATGGATGACTCTGTCTTTTTTGACAGCAGGCTACAGAGTAATCATTCAGTCCATACTTTGTCAGTGAGTGGAAGATGAAGAAAAAAGATGGTCCACCACTCAGTGGAGTGGTTTCCATGGAAGTGGTCAACCAAGCATAATGTCAAGAAGGCCAAGAATGTCTTGCATAAGCCTTCAGTAAAGGGTCAGTGGTGAGCAGATGGTTGTAGAATGAATATAATCCACAGAGGAACATCATCTCAGCATTAGATGCAAAGAAGTATCTATCCAGGTTGAGTGCATTCTAGTTAGCTGTCCCTCATCTCAGAACATTTACTTGAGCCATTTTAGAGCCATTAGTCCTGGTAGCCATTAGAGCTGAAAATTTGTTGAGAACTATCATTAAGAAGAATTGAAAAGACAAATGTATTGCCTTTGTCTAAAACGAAAAAAAAAAAAGGAGTTACAGGACCAATCAGCTTCAGTAAATGAAAAAAATATGGGAACAAAAACCTATTTGTAGCTCACAACTGAAAACAAGGAGATGAATAACAGTCAGCAAGGATCTGTCAAGAACAAATCATGTTAAACCAACCTAATTTCCTTCTACTGCCACCTAGGGCCTCAGAGGCAGAGAAGAGCCTGTTTATACCATATATCTAGGACTTAAATGAAGCTTTTGAGAATGCTTTGTATTACATTCAATAAAATTAAGGAAACTCTAACCAAACAGGGGCATACTATCTGGAAATTTGCTTAGAGGGTGCTTAGGTGTACTTACTGGATCTCATCTAGACTTGCTCATCTAGACGTATCTATTGTTTTTTGCCTATCAAAAATGGCTTAATGTGTCCTCCCTCAGCTTTCACTCACAAAAGACGACTTGTCAAAAATAACAGGTTTGGCAATACATAAGTAAATAAATAAATGAACTTCTGCCATGGTTTATTTCTTCTTACCATTGACCTTTACTGCGTTATGTCATATAATCCAAGATCCACTGATGTCTAGAGATTCTGTAAGCATATTAGGAATTTGTTTTGTTTAATAGCATTGTGTAATTTTTCTTTCTATCATTGTTAATCAAAGATTTAGCAAATTAATGGCTAAACTGTGTGTATTCCGTAGTCTAATCTTGTGATTTAAATTTGAGTTCTACTAGCTGACATTCACTGGCACTCTTATTCATCTAGCTGCTGAGAGAAGACATTTCTGAATGATGTGTAACTGTAATATTCTCATCGAGTTACTCTGAAAAACAGATGCCTTGCTAATAACTATGAAACAGTGAAATTTGTAACCCTGCACTCACAGCCGAATGATCAAGATTTATATTTAGCATACATGATTCTCAGCTGATTGTAGTTACATGCTGAAAATATGCTGCTGAATATATGCTTATTAGAGTGCTGTAAACTACAGCAATTATAAAACTTGTAATAATTTCCATATCAAATCATACTAAATGAAGTGCTCAGTTAGCAGTCTAGAAGTTAGTCAGAGCTGACATCTAAATTAAGACTAAAGTATAGGCTGCTGTAAGACTCCAACAACGGATAAATAGACTCTTCTCACCCTATCTGCCAGAAATTGCTAATTGTAGGAAGCAATGATCCAATACCCGACTGTTTGAGCAGAAACTGCTTACATTACTGGGTAATAGAGCACTTTTAAAATACAATCCACCGTGAGAATGCAAATGAACTCAAGCAAATGGCAGCTACTCATACTGACAGACCACAGGCAAGACTTGTCTCATGGCATGGCAGATTGCAAGAAGTGGCTTTCAGCATCATTACCAAAGATAGCAGTCTTCATTTCAGTCAATACTGGTGGCCATCTTCTAGTGGAATCACTAGATTTCTGTTTACCCTTCTATGTTTTGTGAATTAAATCAGAACTGTCTTCTTTGACACCAAAACAGGCATTTTGAATATGGAAATGTAGAAATCCAAGGATCACAATAGAATACAAAACAGTGTCTTTTCCAGTAACATAAAATCTTGACAGAATTATTCTCAACTACGTAAAAGAAAACTTTGAAAAGTCAAACAAGTAGTTTTTGTTCTGAGACACAGTTAGTAAACACACATAGTGCTAAATAATGAGGTGATCAAGATGTTTTCCAGAAAAAAAAATACATAACTTCAAAATTGAATCAAATCCTGAATTTTCTGCTGTTTATTTCTCCTTTTTATAAGTATTTTTGGAAAGAATTGGCTCTGCTTTATTGTAGAACAAGAATATTTTTGAAATCTCAGAAAATTCCATAAAATGAGATTATTGTTCTCCATTCAAGTATCACAGCAATCATTGCTTCAGTTGTTTTAGCTGCCTAACAAGGACTTGCTTAGAACTGACTCCAAGTGATGACATGCTAATGGAAAGCTTTGTGTACAGCAGACAGAGGTTCCCCTCCCTGCTCCATCAGCATTTTCTGACTGTCCTGGCCATAGAACTTTAAAGAAGTGCTGAGGTAATGCTTACACTGAAGTAAAAGAGAAGCTTTGGAACATTTTTTAGTTAAAAAAAAAAAATTAGAAAAAAAGTCTTTATTCTTGGCAGGGCACCTTAATTTGCAAAAGGAGTCTTATTTTCAAGCCACCTCTTATTTCTGAGCCCTTCTTATTTTAGAGCTGCATTGAAACAGAAGCATAGTCTCTTCAGAAAGTCAATGTGGTTTCCATTCAGTTTTACTCCATGACTTGAGATAATCCGTTACTGCCGTAGTTTTCAAGAGAGTGAAAGAAATGTATTTTCCTCTGTTCCTGAATGTCATCAGGGATAAAATGGGAAAAGGAGGAAGAGAAAGGAAGACAGAATATTCTTTAGTTTTACAGAAACAGTTAAGGGAAGTGCTGTGAGAAACTCATGAACAGGTCACAAACACAGTGCCATTACAAAGTAGCATCTTCTATTCTGGTTACATGTGGAATGAATTGAATTTAAAAATAAAATATCAGCAACCTCTCTGTGGCTAATCTCCTGGTAAATCTACTGACCTGCAGCTCATCACTGTGATGTTGCCTGACAGGAATATATTTCTTCTTGTTTACAAGCTTTTCATGAGGCTGACTTTGAGGTCTTACTTAAAGTCTGAAGAGAAAGAAAAAGTTATCTATATATGTCATTTCTGTTATATCTCTTATTTACAATCTTTCATTTTAAGAATAAAGAATCTAGATTAAGAATATATTTTTTGAAAGAAGATCAAGAAAGAAACCCTGCAAGTCAATAGGATACGCATTGAAACGTGTCCCAGGTTTGACTTCAGCTGGCAAATGAGAGATGAGTGAATATTGATTTGAGCTTTTAGAGAATATGCTAGGAACTAGAACAGAGGTTCCCAAACTTTTTTGGATAGCTATCAACCCTCAGAATTTCTTGTGGACCACCAGGCATCGTTATCATCAAACTTTTAATTGAAAACACTATTAAAAACAGTGTTTAATATGGCTCTGTGGATTAGCTGCAAACCCTTTACCATGGCCTCCTGGACCACCAGTGTTCTGCGGACCATGGTTTGGGAACCACTGAACCAGACTACACACATAGCACACTCCAACAAAACAGTTGTGTGTCTGAAAGCAGAGTCACGCCTTCTGTTGGGTGATGTACTCAAATGCTATGCTAGCCAGTTTAACCTTCCTGGTACCTGAAGAACACAGGACCCTTTTATTTTTCTCTTACCTTAAGTTTTCTTTTTATTGCTTTGGAGAAACAAGTAAATGGTGCCAAAATCCAGTTTACGATTGCTTCTCATAGGATCTCTATTGTATCCTGCAGCGGTATAACTTTTCAGGAAGATATCTATGAAAACAAGACACGTAAAACATAGGAAAAAAACAACACGACTGTGCACAGGTCATTACAGAATAGCTATGATATCTGTGAATCCTAAAACAAAAATTTAAGAATAGTTTCTAAGGTTGTGTTTTTTTCTCCTCTGGAAAACTTGTTCTTTTTTTTCCTTCCCAAATCCATTAGCCATGCTAAAGCTCTGTGTGTGGTCATTAAGGCATTTCAGCAACTTTTTGTGAATTCTTTACAGTTATTCTTTGGCAATGGTATTACAAGATTGTCTGTTTATCAGCGGATAAACACACAGAGGAAAATGATGATAGCACTGAGAGGGGAACTTGTGGGGAAACACTATAAATAAGAACAGCAAAACACACTTAGTCGTGATCCAGCCCTACACAAAGTCAGTGACTGAGTGTGGGTTTGTGTGAGAGCAGGAAAGGTCTATAGCATCCCTTTTCATTGCTCTGGCTCTGTATCTCCTTGATTATGTGCATCCCAAAGGCAACTCACCCAACCAGTGTTTAGTCAAGAAATTACATTTATTTGCCCTTGATCATATACTCAGTATCGACACCTATATCATGGATTGGGGAATGAGGAACCTTGGCAATTAGTGGCATAATTTAAAAAAAAAAAATTCTTGAATAAAAACAAGGCTGTTCTTCCATGGCAGCAACTCACTTGTTCCAGAGAGGAAATAATGCTGCTCCAGTATTTCCACCGCCCTGTACACCCACTCACCAAGGTAAAGCAGAGGTCTGAGTCAGGGGGGACTGGAAAAGCTCACACGAAACTCATACACAAGAGAAGTTAGCAAAGGAAAGAGGTCATCTTTACTTCACTTTGAAAGGGAACAAAACCTACCTAGCTCTTGACCGTACAGGCAACTCTTGCCAATATTTTACCATCAGCATCACTAGTACGCATTACTGAAGGGTTTATAAAAGTGCATTAATAATCTCCCCCTTTTGTGTCGTAGCAATCTCATGCATCCAGAAAGATCTGGTATTTCGTAAGCTGTCTGAACATTTTTTCCAGGCAGTACCAACTGTTAGAGCTGTTTTCCAGTCAGCATTGCCATCAGTGACTCACCTATTATTCATCCAAAATACATACAGTTCAACTTGCAAACCTGATGAAACAGTGTGAAAACAAACTGTGTTGCTTCACCTCACCGCTGAGCAGACCCATTGCCAAATTTCCCTCTGGTGCAGGTGATTAGATGAGACTGTCGTGTGGCTGGTGCTTACCTGGGGCCATGAGACCCAGCCAAGCCAAGCATTTAAAATACCTATGTAATTCTGCCAGAATGAGAAACATATGCTAGTGATGCCCACCTCACGTTCCTACCTGACACCGTTGCTGTACATAATGTGTGTACTTTCTTTAGTTAAGTGCTGCCTTTCTGCAAACCATCAGCTTTTGGCTTCTCTCCACAGGAAGCAGGGAAGCTGCGTTCACCTATGCCATTACTGCTGCCGGGGTTGCACACGCTGTCACGGCCGCCTGCAGCCAGGGCAACCTCAGCAACTGTGGCTGTGACCGGGAGAAACAGGGCTACTACAACCAGGAGGAGGGCTGGAAGTGGGGAGGCTGCTCTGCGGATATCAGATACGGCATTGAGTTCTCCCGGAGGTTTGTTGATGCCCGAGAAATCAAAAAGAATGCACGGAGGCTGATGAACTTGCACAACAATGAGGCTGGAAGAAAGGTATTCAAGCAAGCAGGAGGGATGGATGGGGAAGTGTGTATGCTGGAGGAAGGGGGGAGGCTGGCTTGGTTATAGGAGGCATTACCCAAGAGTTTGCCTTTCACACCTGCACCAAATTGCCTCATGTGCTGCATGTTTGTGGTTTATTGCTGTTTCTTTTTGCTCAGAGCTGGTCAATGCATTACAGCTGCCATAGCTGCTCCTCTCAGTGTTCTGGGTTCCTAAGCCATCTTTGCACTTCCCTCGATACGAGAGGACTTTGCTGGAGCTGTTTGGGTTAAAGCTAAATCTTTGCTGTTCATGTTCTTTGTGAAAACCTGTCAAGAGATGATGGGGCTTGTGATGGGACAGGACTGAGCTTGTGCATGGCTGAACTCCCACAGCACTTGCAGCTGTCTATTCCATCCAAAAACAAAACTCTTTGACCACAGCTCTAATGAAATACATACATTGTAGCAAATGCACAATTGTCTATTCCTCACTGGGGTGCTACAGAGGTTGAATAAACGTCACTGTGGAAGGAGAAATGGCTTCATGTCCACAACCACGATTGAGTTGCTTGCAGTTGAAGCAATAAACAGAATGGAGCTAATTTACATCCATCGAGTAACAATCCTCAAAGCTCCTAAAGCTTGCCCTGTAAGAAATAAAACGTATCTTTGTACATAATACACACCAACCTCAGAGGAGATTTTATTATGCCTTTAGAAGTGTTTTCATCCAAGTAGAATGATGCTGTTTTTACCCTCCAATGTGCATATCTTGTGCTGTAGGTGACACCAAAATACTACTTCTCCCTACTTATCCCCCAAAGTTAGACTGAGATTTTATTCTCCAGAACAGTGTGAGATTTTATTCCACACCAAGTTCTAGCAGAGGTGAATGAATCAGTGGTGGTGGGAGCTGTGCAGTTACCCTGCTGCCTGTCTTTTGGAGAATGTTTCTTAACACTCAGTCCATGCAAGAAAACCTCCAAGGGATGACAGCCAGTTGTGCACTGGAAAGGAAGGAGTTGTGTGGACAGTTATTCAGTGGGATGAGAGTGTTGCATAAATTCCAAGTTATGAAAGAGACCAGTCATGGGGTATAATTGCAAGTGTAGAGACAGGATTGATACTCAGTTGTTTGTTACTGAGATCTCCAAATGTGAAGGAGACGGTTCGTTCTGAAAGCATCCTTAAGAGTAGCACAATCTTTTCATCAAAACTTGCTCTGTCAAGAGGAGTAAGAGCACCCCATACTGCTGTACTGTGGCATGGAGGACTGGTTCCAGGCTTGACCACTTCTCCTAGCCCAGGTGTTTCATGTTGGTGTCATGCCTTGCACTTGGATGCCAAAGAACACAAAGGTCACATGCTAAGCTTGCAATGTATGTATTATGTACATACATATAGGAGTATGTATTACTGCTAGATGCATGATGTTCCCTGCTTAAACTGTCAACCCACTGCACGGGCAGAGTGCCACACCCACAGAAATGCCAATGTATGTCCTGTCTTGAACATACTACATGTGAAAAAGGGACAAAAGAGCAGAAGGGGATGCATAGATAGAGAACAGCGACGTCCCTCGCATAGGACAGAAGGCAGTTCAGCATCTGAGCTAGACACTGATCCCAGGTCCCCCAGTTCTAAATATAGTCCAGTAACCACTAGACCACATTGCTGATTCTTATTAAGCAAATTGCATTTTTACTGTTCATCAGAATTTCATAAGCAGGAGGCATAAGCAAACCAAAGATATTTGTGCTTTTACATATATTTCTGGTAGCAGCATTCATGCAAATCCATTTCTTTTAACTTTTCTAAAACTCCATTTTCTGCAAACGTTCTTGCAAAACCAAATGGTATCACTCACTTCCATGTTTTTGAGATAGGAATAAAAAGACTTGCAAACCCTGACAATATAATTTTTTTCCCAAATACATTTTCTTTATAAATAGTGTTTTAGAACTCACTGATTTTGTTGTTGGAGGTATTTTTCAGTAGTTATTTGTAGCCATATATTGTCATTGTAATCATTAATGCATTATGTTGTTTTGAAAAGCCAAGGATGACTGAAAGGATTTAATGCAACTTTTTGGTTTTAAGTACAACCCATCAAATCCTGGGAAATGTGCTCATATTAAAGATGGTTTGGGGTCCATGTTTAGAAATAGTGTTGGTGCTATGACATACATTCCCATGAAATGAATATGTAAAGTTTTACAGTATATAATACTTCATGATTTTGGTTCATCTGAGATCATCTGCTATTTGTATAAATTAGACATTCTGAACTTGAGGACTGCCTGAAACTTACGGTTAGAGCAAAACTCTGGAAACAAGGATGTATTTTCTTCTTCCCTTTTTTTTTTTTTCCTGGGATAGACCTTTAAGAAAATAGCCAGAGCACTGTGTGCAATATCAGCTAGAAATCAGGAATTCCTTCTGAGAATCTAGACAAACTTGAAATTTGTCCTATATTCCCTTGAAACTTAGCAGTTTTGGAGATCCTGGATAGATTTGGATTGAATTGTGAGCTGGAAACCAAGTCTTAAACCAGAAACTTTTGCTTGCGTGTGAATGTCATTCTGACATACTCCACATGGTTCTTGTTCAAGCTCAAGTCAGCAATATTGCTTTTAAGTCTGGAAACTTGCTGAAGCACAACGCTGGATCTTCATCTTCCTCCTTTCCTCTTCCAAATTCTCCAAAAAAAATGGGAAAAGCTTGTACCTTTCTGCTTACTCCATTTGTATCATTCTGCTGATCTGAGTGCAGCTTGTCTTGAAATTTGAAAACTGGAGTAAAATTTCTAATTCATGACTGAGATTATGAAAGGACCAAAGTAAGGATATTTTCCCCTTGTTCTGAATATATATAAAAGGTCATAAGGAGGTGAGAGTAAACTCAGATTTTTTTACTTCTTTTTTGCTTTAGGTATTTTCAAATAATCTTTAGGATGGAAGTATTGAGACAGTAGAGGAAATTTGCTTTTATAGCTTCCTACAGACATTTCATCAGCCATTAAAACATCTCTTTGTTATAGTGCAATCCTATCAAAACTGATATTAGGAAACAAATGCAACAACTTGATCATATGAACATTAATCTGTTTGCCAAATATTTCATGGAATTTTGCTATTTTAAAAAACACGTTTGCATCTGTAATGCTAAGGCTCACAGTTCTCATTCATTTCATACTGAATCAGCTTTGTGAATTGCGTAAGACTGACAATATTTAGGCAATAAGTCTGCTCTCTTCATTTTAGTCTCTTTTTAATTATCTTTAAATCCTAGAGCCTCCTAATACCAAAACATCAGGAAAAAATAATGAAAAGAGATCTTAGCCCCACGTACAGTTACTCCCATCTTGCTCTGAAAGCAGTGGAAGAGGCCCTTGATGACTCCATTAGACCTCTTCTACCAGATGCCCAGAAAATCACTTCTCGCATCATCATGCAGGAGACTGAGACTGGTCAGCAGGTTTACCTTTAGAAAATTATTTGGATGCTCCCTTATGCCACTGCATGGAGTTTTTCATGGACCAAGGAAGGATGTTTTCTCCTTCACAGTCTCTCCCAGCATTTATCTCAGAGTTGTTGCATCCTCCCTCAGACATGCCTAGGGGTCAGAAGCACTTGTAGCTATAGCAGTGTAGATAATGTTTTGCTCTCAGAGGGATGTTCTCAAAAGCTAGCCTGCTGTCATTTTGCTGTTAAAAATAGAGTACTGAGGAATATCTCTTTGAGGAAAAAATATCATGCTGCATAAATAACTACACAAACACTGCAAGCAGATGTGGGGAAAATAGTTCTGAGGGCTCTTTAATATGATTCTACGTCTGAGATGCTCAGAACAGCACTCTGAAAAAGTATTGCCTTGAAAAGGCAGATATTTAGGCTTTTCAGGGAATTTCAGATAACCGGAAAGAATGAATCTTCTAATTGTTCTAATAATTGCATCTCCTAATTTCTCTGCAATGCATTTCTAAGAATTGTTTCAGCTAGTGGTAAGTCTGTGATGTTTCTAATACATTTGCAAAGAATAGCACCAGCGACAAAGTCATAAACTTATAATTGGTGCCATTTGGAAGAAGTGAATGCTTAGCGGTTCCTGGTGACATGAGATGCTACCAATGGAAGATTTATGCTTTGCAGCAAAATGGTGCTGCGCAGTGTAGAAGTACAAAGCAGCTAACTTCACCATCATGTTTTAAATGGCCACTATGATTCAGAATGGAAAGTACTAGTGTGTTAAATGAAAACAACCCACTAAAGGAAGACTAGCGTAAGCCTAATGTGAACATTACTGCTAAAGGGGGAAAGAATGGTTTGTTGTAAATCTGAGTGTCTACAGAGAGATCTGTGGGCAAAACTTTGATAGAGTAATGAAAAACTAAATAGCAACAAAACCGAGTAAGCTTTGATGCTGTGTTAAGAGACAACTTTCTACCATGTATTTTTAGAAGTATCTTTATTCTGAGACAAATGAACTTAGAAAGAGCAACATCTGGGAACACATGCTATTAATCTTAACTTTTTGTTGAAAGCTTCAAAACAATGACCGGCACTCACGAGGAATATCAATTATAAAAATATTTTTTGTTTGTTGTTTGTTTTTAAGGTGTGGGGAGGAGGGGAGCTGAAAGAAAAGCTGCTAAATTGATAGCAGATCACAGCTTTTACCAAAAAGAAGACAAAAAATATTTCTAACAGTTTATCAATCAGTCAGGCTCTTGTGATATATAATGACTGTGGTTATGTGGAGAAAAAGCCAACCTATTTCTTTACCTTCCAGAGACATGCCCGTAGCACTGAAAGCCAGAAACTCAGCCTGGTACCATCCCAATATTTATTTCCTTGTAGTGTCAACAGATTTTGCTTGTTGTTTTTCTGGAGTGCCTGGAAGATGACAACATCTTTTTTTACGTTTGAAACTGTAAGAATGGGGACAAAAATTAAAATCAGATTCTCTTTCAAAGAGATTATTCAATTACTTGGGACAACATTTCCATCTAAGCCACGACTAGTTCTCACAGTTCCTGGCGCCACAGAACTGTGGTACTGGGAAGGGGTTTCTGCTGACAAGCTTTGGCAGTGGAACAACTAATGAGGTGATTTGTTCGTCACCATTTTATATATATATATATATATATACACACATATATAGATACGTAGAGTTTGTGTGTGTACACATAACAGTATATATCTATCTAAATTTATGTGCACTGTTCATAAAATACATAAGAAAGTATTAGCTCAGTTCACCCCACGTGAAATATTTAAATTAATAGGCTAACTTTGCAAGATGCAGTGGAGACTGAATCCCACTTTTAAAAGTGAAAAACAAGTAATTTTCTTCTAAAATATTCCTCAAAATGTGAATTTGTTTCCTAAGTCATTGCAGTGATTTAAAGAATGTGATTTTCCAGGTTTTACAGCTCTGAGCCCATTATTTACTGAAACTTTCTTTCTCTAAAGGAGACACACTATTTCACAGCACTTCCATTGTGAGAATATTCACAAAGGAAAAGCTTTTGATAGTTGTGCTTGGTGGTATACTTTCCACTTTCCCACTTAAATTGATTTGCAGACAGATATAAATCCAACTTCAAAAAGTTTGGTGTTACAGCTTGGGTGGGTTATATGGATAACTAATGCTTATCCATATGTCCTGAGTATGCAAGCTTTGGCTCAAAATCTCATGAGGATAGTTCTCCTGCTTCCAGTTGGGCTGGATTTACTAGCCTATTTTTTTCTTCCAGAAACACACCCTTAATGTTGACTGCCAGAAGCTACATCTGGTACTATCCTAAATTTTGAACATTCTGCTTTAAAATTAGAGGGAGGAAATACCCAAATATTTTAGAAGTTGTTAAATGGTTTTATCCCAGAAATGGGCATGCCCATGCATACCATTCAATGTATACAAGATGCACGTATCATTCATCCAGTAAAATATTACTGCACACCCTCCAAACCTGACATCTCTATATTGCCTGACATAGCAAAACCAGCAATTAAGTATTATCGTCTCTCTAAGATGATGTTTAAAAATGTCTCCGCAAGCTTTACAGAAATTTTCATTGCAAAGATAATGAAATAATACAACCACACTTGATTTGAGGATGATTTAAGGGGTGCTTCTTGAGATTTTTGCTTTCTTCAACATTTCACTGTGAAAATACATATCAAGAATGTTAATCAATTACAGCAGTTTACTGCTTAAATTTATCTATTTTCTCTTCTTCTAGAAGATTAGGAAGAGGCCTGGATAGGTAAGTTTCTGTAGACCATCATAGTAGTAGGGACTTCCATGTGATGGGTGACAGGTCTCAAAATTGCAGGCATGTACTCCTGCTAACCACGGAGAGAACTTGTGTAAAGAAAGCAATACGGGATTAGATGCCTTACCTAGGGAGGCAGGCGAAGGGCTGAAGGAGGCGAATTCATGTGTCCCAGAAAGTTAGAGAGTCTGCAGTCCTACTCAGCTCTGGCCATTGCCAGGGAAAAGCCATCTTGTGGCTGGATACTGATCTACTGCAAAGCAGAAGCACCCTGCTCCCATTTAGCTAAACAATAAGAAAAATAGGGATATGGTAGGAGAGGAAGAAATCACAGTAAGTCAGTTCCTCACCTGTCATCTTACAGAGCAGAAATACCGGTTTGATACTTGATGGAGCAGCATCACACAAGAGCACAAAGTAAAATATGCAGGTGAAGCACCATTATTCCTCTTGCTGGCTCCACTGTTGCTGGCTTCACTGTGCCCTCTCTTCACAGGGCTGGGCACAATGTGATGAAATATGACTCAAGCCACTCTATTTTAGGCTCTCTCAACTGCTACTAAAGAATAGTATTTTCAGGACATTTGTATTAGAGGAGTAGCATTACATCCAATTAATATGAGAGCACCTAGCTTTCCAACTTAAAAACAAACAAATAGAAAACACAAGCAAAATAACCCAAAATCCAACTTTGTTTCCCAGATAAGTCTATGAGGTCAGTATTTTACCAGCAGTACTGGACCCAGGCTGCACTGAGACTAAGGTTTGCTGGTGTCCACCCGTCATCATCAAGCCATAAGCTTGCATGGCTGCAGCTGCTTGAGTATGCAAAGGGATGGTGACATCTTCTGACCACAATCCATCTCTTTGGGCACTGATATTACCCAAGGCAAAAGTTGATTACTTGCATATTTGATGGGGGAAAACTCTTAAAGTCTTCTATTTCTTTTTGATACTGCAGTCAAAAAGTAATATGGATTTTGTTACATTCAACATCTGGTCCAAAAATGTGCATTTCCACTAAGAAAAACACAAACCAGAAAAGGCAAGCCAAAACAAACACACACAAAATGTTACTATTGTTTTTACATATTTTATCCAGATAGGATTTTTAATATGAATAGAAACTGTATCTGATGTTATGCAGTTGGGTCTAGATATGGAACTTGAAAAAACGAATTTCTTTTCATGCGTATCATTTTGTTTTATTTCAGTCTTTGCTAGGTTTTTCTACTTAACTGGCAGTGGACAACCCTCAAATTGCATTTTCAGTGTATGATTTATATAGGTATAAAAATATGTGGAATAAGAAAGCTTTAACATCACATTTCACAATTCATTTAATAAAGTAGCAGCAGCTCGAAAATTTTGCTTGGCAAGATCCTACCGGGGTGGGACTGGGCCTGCATGTGGAAAATGGACCTAAAGAATGTTCCTACTATTAGTCTGAGGCAGCACGGTCCAACGATGGGAATTTGCTTTGGGAAGTAGATCTTGCTGTAAACTACTTGAGATTAGATACAAGGCGCTGACACATGACAAATGAAACTGCTGAATGAGTGGGTCATATGAGCTAATGACTTTCTGTCTTTAATGAGGCACCTACCTTGGCATCATGTATCAGATCTGAGCAAACAAGTACCTTTAGGGCTCAGGGTCAGAGCTCTGATGGGAATTTTGCTGAGGAAAACTAGGCTGGAGGGACATTTAGGAAGAAAACACTGGCCGCTCTTCCGGAGAAGATTACAATCCTGTTTCACAAATTCAAACTGAAATAATCTATTGGTATTTAGATGTTCATGATGTTTATCTTTTTAAAAAATTGCTTAAAAGTTTCACTGATAATGCTGAAATACATAATTTTAAGTCATGCTGATTCTATAACTCTCTCTTCCAACTACTGGTGCAGCCACAAGCACTGCAGCAAAATTTGTAACGGAAGGTGAATGGAAGCAACCTTCCCTATGCAATCACTATAGAGCACTATAGGATATAAAGTCTTCCAAGTAAGCATTAGTAATGGATCAGATCCACCACACCTGATTTCTGTTTCTCTTCTCCCTAAGTAACAGTTCTTGGTGAAGGGCAGATTTGTGGTTTTGTATGCATTTTATCAAGTTCTCTGTGTGTGTGTGTGTGTCATGTCTGGCTTTTAGTTTGGAAAGGCAAAGTCAGTAACTTGCCCAGGAGGCAAAGCTTGTGAGGCTCCTGGTTCTATGTGCTCAGCGTTCTGGACACTGTTTTGAGGAGCCCTGGTCTCTCTCATTGACATCTTCCCTCCTACAACAAAGAGTGTCATTATTCCTCAAAAGTTAAGATATTACCCACTCTGGTGTCCTAGAGCACGTGCTATCTTTGAATATGTATGTTTATACATATGTGCATGTGTATTTATCTGTGCATACCTGTGTGTATTTTGTCAAGACTGCCATTTATATACAGTACTGCCAGACACTCTGTAACACAATCTGTAGCAACTTTATCCTAAGTTTTGATTTTTTTTTTGTCTTTCTGAAGGTCCAGTTCCGTGAGTCATTTTGTTGTACAGAAATCAGATTCCATTGTAGTATTTTGTCAAATGTTCCTAACTTTTATGACTGTAAAAGAACTTGAAAATGCAAGCTATGCAGGCTCAAAAAGCAGAAGTTTCAAAATGAATTAATTCATGATCCTGAAGCCAATCTTGCAGGTTTTTTTTTTTTTTTTTGGAGACTTTTCTCATGAATGTGGAATGCTTGGGGTTACAACACTGAGTGCAGGCCCAATCATCAGGTAGTTAAATTCCTGAATGCTATAATTTGTGTGCCCACAGTCAGCTGTGGGTATAAAACTGTGCCCAAAAACTTGGAGGTCAGGGAATATAAGGCCCAAACTTAGCAGATTCGAAGTAAGATTTTTTTTTCTTTTTCCATATAGACACGGTTGAGCATTTCTCTTTAGTAGCAAGCCAGCATACTTGAGCTTTTCCTGAGATGCGACCATAAGTTCCCATGGGGTGCTGTAAGGAGATCTCTGAACAGGTCCTGCTGCTGCTACTTTGCACCTTTCCATTTAGATGGAAAGCTGCACCTTTATGGTTAGTATCTCAACAGCTTCGGACTCTCAAGGTGCCATTGGATCTGACAAAGTTGGTAGAATTTGGCCCTCTCCACACAGTGCTGTGAATGAATGGGAATCTTTGAAAGATCGCATCCTCCTACACATCCACAAAGTGGAGTCAGAGGAGCTCTGGCGTACCCTGGAGTATTTGATATGGCATCCCTTTACACACTGCTACTGAAATGCTGCTGCCATGACAGAAAGTGGCTGGTTTTCTGACTGGGAAGACAGGAAAGTGATAGTTTATCAGAGAGCAACTGGTGTCTGTAGAAAGGAGCTCATCACAGTGTTGCTGATTTTCCTTTTAGAGTATTGCAGCTATAGGATCTTCTTCCCTAGCCCCGTAATCCTTGTGGGAAGCCACATTTTTTGCCTCTGAGCACTGAAAGACTAACTGGACTTTGGCCTGGGAAAGTCCATGGTTCCAGAAAGTCTAAGGTATTTTTGACTAGGATGCTCAGCTATCTTGTACTTCGTACAGTATTTTAGCAAGGCAGAGTCAAAACTAAATAATCTCTTTCACATTGAAACCCCAGAAATTTGGGGAAAAAAAACCCAAAACATACAATTTAACTGAAACTCAAACAACTCAGGAGGGTGCCCTCTATTTGCAGGGATAACCATATCTGTACAGCTTTTATTTTAAGGCCAGTTTCTTAAGCAGTAAGCATTTTTTACTTCCCTTCTACTTCATTATGCCATTGTACTCAGATTTCGGCCCTTTTATCCTTTGCCCATTTCAGTCATGTTCTGGGATCTGCAATGAAACCACTTTAGGAGATGGTCTGCAGCATCAGTAATGCTTCAAGACAAGCTCGGTAGCTCATATTTCTTTGTTAGCATCTCAATGTGAAGGGGAAAGAACAGCTTGCTTTGTTTCTAGGCCTTGATTTTCATAAGCTAATGATGGCTGTGAGCGCAATCGTGGTCAGGCTTAAGTGGTAGCACAAGGGCAGAAAAACAGAAATGCACTTTCCTGAGGCCAGTCTCCCCTCCATGCACTCAAGAGGCAGGAGGGCATCTGGATCCCTTCTAGGGCACACCTGATGCTGGGTCAGCCTTCTCCAGGGGCTGGTGGCAACACCTTCACCGAGCCCAGAATGCACGGCCACAATTGGAAGAAGGCATCCTTAGGCATTACACAGCAATAGCAATAATAAATGCTCCTGTTTCTCTTTGGCTCACAGCTAAGCGGGGCCCTATGATGGAATTTATTTCCTCTCATGTTGCACAGCTGTTGCCCTGAGGCAAAAAATATTCCTGTTGATGAACATTTGTGTGATACAGGGCTGGGTGCTGCAAGAAGTGCTGCTTTTACAGGTGACAGGGTGCTTTGTGGGTTGAATAGTTAGTATGTATGTTGCTATTGCCACTGCTGGTGTAGACAAAATTTTTAATTATGTAGTGAACATGAATGCCTGTTCGCCCACACAGTGTATATTGTTCTGTGGATATTAAAGCTGTTCAAAAATTAAGGTTAAATATTCAGAATCTTAAACCACTTTAAAAAAACTTTTTTATTTTTTTCTGCTTTCAAACTGAAGATGATTTGAAAAAAATTCTTACATCTCTAGACTGTCTTACTTTGTCTTTAAAGACATCTGAAATTTAAATAAATAATTTCCAATATTTGGAAATAGAACACAAGTATTTTGTAACAAAATGGCAAAACATTGTGTTTCTGATAAAATGGTATGTGCTATAAGCATTTTGCTGTAAGGCAAGGAGAGTCATAAACACGCATTGAAAAATTTCAATCCGCATTAATGAATTATTGATATGAACTATTAACATTAACTAAAAAACAGATTGGGACTTAGACGAACTTGCAATATGATTTTCCTATGGTAACAATATTCAAATGTCTGTACATGTAGGTGCTTGAAGAGAGAATGAAACTGGAGTGCAAGTGTCACGGAGTTTCAGGTTCCTGTACAACCAAGACCTGCTGGACCACGCTTCCTAAATTCAGAGAGATTGGATATATTCTGAAAGAGAAATACAATGCTGCGGTGCAAGTAGAGGTAGTACGAGCCAGTAGACTAAGACAGCCAACTTTCCTGAAGATCAAGCAGATCAAGAGTTACCAGAAGCCAATGGAAACAGATTTAGTGTATATCGAAAAGTCACCCAACTACTGTGAGGAAGATGCTTCCACAGGAAGCGTTGGTACCCAGGGACGACTCTGTAACCGCACCTCTCCCAATGCGGATGGGTGTGACATGATGTGCTGCGGAAGAGGCTACAATACACACCAGTACACCAAGGTGTGGCAGTGCAACTGCAAATTCCACTGGTGCTGCTTTGTGAAGTGCAACACATGTAGCGAGCGGACAGAGGTGTTCACCTGCAAATAACGGCATTACGCGCAAATGAACAGAGCAAATCGCCATGAGTGAAGACAGTGGAGGACAACAAACGACGACAGCATCATTTTGCACATCTAATCTTCTTTGGGAAAAAACTAAACCAACACATCAACCAATCCCTCCCCACTGCTTACACCTCTACGGATGGTGCATTTTGGCTGGCTGGCTGTTGTGACTGCTTTGGAAACAAGGGCAACAGGATTAAGGTGATGTTGACAACTACATGAAACTTTTCTCTCTCTCTTTTTTTTTCTTCTAAACTACAATCTGGGTGTTGTAAGTGTTTTAAGTTATACATATCAGAGAAGCTGATTGCATTGCAGCTCATTTAAAAGAAAAAGACATTTTCTCAGATTTTACAGCAGCAGAAACACTAAGCCCTGTGCAAATAAAGACTTTTTTTTCAAGAAACAAAATCTTCACTGACTAGAACAAAGCAGTCTTGCTGCAAAAACCTAAATTGCTAAGAAAGCAGGTAAAGAGAAAACTACAACTTGTGGGGAGACAAAACCTGTGGCGGAAATACTCCACTATCAGCTTGAAAAAATAAAGTTCACAAAATTACATCAGACAGTGACACTGGAACTCTTTGAATGAACTTTAAAAATTATTATTTATGTTTTTAATAGTTTCAAAAAATTCTAAGCACTAACGGGTAGTTATGTCTTAATTCTGTACTAAATGTAAACTTATTGGAACTCTGACTTTATGATTTTTGTATTTGGTTCTCCCTAAGTTCTTCAATGCTACTGATCTGTTGTCACTCCACTAGTAGAGAGTTCGATTACTGTAGGCCTTAAGCAATGACCAGAACTGAGCATCACATGAAGCTGTGGTTACAGATGCTTGATGAAGACTTTTCCCACTTGCCTCCTGAATGAGAGTGACTCTTCTAGGTTCAGGCTTCAGGCATGGAACACCTACCCTCAGCTCCCTGTAGGGAGTTTTAGGATGCAAATATATGCTTCAACAAACATTAAAGGTTTTGCTTTGCAGTCAAATGCACTGGCAGGATCTTCCAAGCATGACACTTTGCCTTTAAGATTATAAATAGTTTTTAAAAAATTTTACTCAGTATGAACTGAGAAGTTAATAAATATATGGTAGCTGAACACTATGTTGCTGCAGCCTGTGAGCTGTGATGGCTCCATGAGCATAAGCAAGCTAAAATGTGGGTTAGTTTGTGTGATCATTATTCTAAGGCTGGCAATAAAATACCCCTGATAAATACATGAATGTTAAGAAAGTAGAGGACTTTTTACAACAGCATTGTATTTTTATTCACGCATCTTTTCTTTCTGAGAGATTTTCTACAAAATCCTCTGATGTTTTACTACTGCAAAACCCAGTGATTTGAACCCTGAGTGCCAAATACATCCACTACAATACAGCCCATTTAATCATGTTTAAGTGCATCAGGGATCCCTACCTGATTTTCAGAAAAGTTAGATTAAAATTTTCCTACTGTCTGCACATCTGCAGTTCTAGCTTTTGTTTCATGACGGGCTGCCTAGCCATGGGCCATCCCCGCACAATGCAGGAACACGTGCCACCCCACATCATGCTCTTGGGGCAAGGGGCTGGGTGTGAGTGCTGAGTATGTGGATGATCCAGGACTACCTCCCGAATTTTTGGGCCTATGCTATCAAAAGTAATCAGTCATCTGGGGACCTTGGTTTGACCACTCATGAGGACCTGCCTTTCTGACTCCAAGTACTTACCCTCTGAAAATCAGACTCCTTTGATGAGTCACCCATGGGGCAACCCAAACTAAAAGCATTCATGCTTTTTCGTTGTTGCTGTTGGTTTCTGAATACCAGCCACAGGTTCACACACAGCCTTGGCATAAATGAGTGCAACTCCACAGAAGGAAGCCAGGCCCCTCCCCAAATGCTAGAGTCACTCCATATAATTTAAAGTTCCTTTGAATCATGGGTATTGTTGTTGAATTATAGTGATATACTGTACTTTCACTACATTCTTGACAGGAAGCAAATAAAGCTCCCAAGCACAGTAATGCACAGTCTTACGGTACTAGATACTGTAAATATATTAGAATAGTATTTGTTAAGTACAGTTGAGGAATCCAATTAAGTTATATTATTGTATATCGTTTAAATGTCTATAGAGTATTTTAAATTATTGTGAACTACACTGCGTTAAGAAAAGAAAAAAAGGTTATATATTATAACATCAGCCACTCTGAGAAGTGGACCAAAGTGACACTATCTTTTTTTTACACACCCCAATTTCAAATAGCTCTGCCAGCTATTCACCATTGTAGCAATCCTACAGTTGGATTAGCTGTCCACAATATCATGTTTCAGAGCATCCTACAAAAGCTTTGCTCATGTGGGGGTGCAGCATTCAGAAAGGTACTGTATGGCACAAAGCAGGGGCTGACCACAGAAGTGCATGGACTTTGAACTATGTCCCAAGAAAAAGCAGTTTTGGTCAGAAAACATGATTACCACTAATGTACTGAAAAAGAAAAAAGAAAAAAAAAAAAGACAATTTTTTACAAATGTGTTTATGAACAGAAGTAGGTTACACGCAACTTTTCTTTATAAAAATGTAGTTTGATGTCAAAGAATTGTGACAATAGAACTTTGAACGTGACCAGCATGGTTTAACCATACCTTAGCCATGAAAAAACTCAAAATACTGTATGTTATTAAAGAGTATAAGAACAAAGATCAATTTGTTTACTATGTTAATGTTTTATGGCAATCTGAAAAAAAAGATGAAATGTGTTTCCATTAAAACTTAATTTTTCCCCTTCTAGACCCCTTTCTTTTTCTTCATTATTTATTTATAAAAGAGAGAGAAGGCAACAATGCCTTAGGCAAAGGTTTCTCTGGATGAGAAATGACATCCAGATTCCAAGTTCTAAGCAGCTTTTGTGTTTGTGAGAAATAACAACGAATGCTCCTGTGTTTAATATCCAAGTCCAGAGTCATCTACCTACACTGGTGGTGGAGTGAACTTGGCACTAGCAGCAGCCTTGGTGCTACCAGAGACTTCTACTGTCTCAAATGAAATGGAGATAAATGTTCTTTGATAGAAGTGTGGCTTCAGACTCCAATACCTTTCTCTTCCACGAACCTCACATTGCAGATTAGTGAACAGAGAGGAAACAGAGGAAGATAGGAGAGGCTTGAAGGACCTGACTGAACCAGTTTTGAATGTGTTCCATCTTATTCGAGTAAGTTACAGACACGTCTGAAAACCTAGTTCAACGTAGCCTAAAAGATTTTACAGCATTTGCTTTGGTCAGAATTGCAGCAACCTCCGTGATACTGAGAATAGTGTCTTCCTATAAGAAATTCAAAGAAAACGCACAACCTTTGTTGCATTTGCCCCTCAGGGAAGATATCCAGCTATAGATAAAGGCATAGCCAAGTTCCACATGAACTAAGTCCAAAATAACTTAATTAAAATGAACTGTTTTGCCCTGAGTTTACAGCAGTATAAGTATGCACAGCATTTTACCTACAGGTGCCAAAGAAAACACCGCACCTTCTTTCTAATTATATCATGGGAAACTTGTTAATAAAGTTGCAGGAAGTTTTTATAGCAAATGGTAATATTGTATTTATTTCTACAATGATATTTAGAAAGTAGATGAAACTTATCAAAAGCTTTGTAACTCTTCTAGTAAGTCTAAAGCATGCTGCAAATAGGTCACTTGAAGTTTCAAACACCTATTTCCATGGATTTCTTTCTACAAGATTAAAAATCCAAAGTGATGTTAAACATAATGAATCGAGATGCTCCCTTGTACCAGCTTTCTCATATAAATAACTCAACATGCCTTCCACTACTGAAGACACTCTTGGCATTCAACAGAAAATATTTTCTATTAAGCTGGAGATAATTTGCATTCATAGCAATTGTCATAACCGGCTGGAATGGCTGCACATTTCCTTTCTGATCGTTGGGACCTTTTGTTGCAGTGACAGTTCCCACAGTGTGGGCAGTACAGTAAATACTACAGTAAAGACCCAGTGTTCTTCACCTAGACTGACAGCTACAGTGAGACAAATATACACAGAAAAATCTACATCCAAAAAGCACTGGAGTGGAAAGGCAGAGGAGGTTCTAAGTAGTTTCATTTTGTGATACTGAGATCGTGAGAAATCTCCTGCACACAAAACAAACCACATTGTATGCTTCTTACACAACCTTTTCCCCCTCAAATTCCAAGTCTGCATCTCTGCAAATTCAAGAAGATTTATTGGAGAATAAGTACACACAAAGGTTGGCAAGTAGTTTCCTTTGGGTTTCAGGCGCTAACAGGAAATTGTAGGGGTCATTGTTTGAGAGGAGAGATATATAATTGCAAATTGAAAATTTGCATCTCATTTTTTCTTTCCTTGCCAATTCCTCCAGATCTGTTTGGTGGAAAATGAAGATGGCAGTTTTCATATACTATATAAGATTGTTGGTCATAACATGTTCCACAGAGCACTGAGGCAAAGGGAGTGATACTGCTGTAAATTCAAAATCTGTAGTTGTGTTGTTTTTATTGATAGCAATGTTTGGAGACCCAAGTACGATTCTATTTTATAGAATGGTCCATTTTATAGTATGCTACTACGAAAGGCTCTGAAAACAGGAATAGTAAAGTTCACTTTCATTTTAGATCTTCCTTCTAGGTCCTCGCTATAAACAGGTCAGAAGATCAATAAGAAACCAACTTTATGACATTTAAACTTGTGCCTAGGTATTAAAAATGATTAAGATACATGTTTCATAGGTGATCCTAAACAAATGTTACTGCACCAGACATTGAAAATGTTTGCATTGAAAGCCAGCTGTATAATTAGCCTCTGCCTTCCTTTGCCATGCAATTTAGGGAAGAACAGCATTTTAGTCCAATGAAGCTAAAAGGAATTCCCAAGGAAATTACAATATTTTGATTTTATTGTTTAATTCCTCTGTCTGAGAGGGAAAAGGAGCATCCCCTACACCTTTGAAAAAAGGGTAACCTGGAGGCATTTTGAAGACTGTTCACATCGCTTAGTTTAAACGGGTGGCCTAGTGGGCTGACAACCCCTCAGTGTTACTTCCTTGAAGTCAGGGGTGTGTTGGTTCAGCCATCTTCTCTGACAGAACCTCTCCTCCTCCTCAGCTGGAAAATCCCTACAGTGGCACGCCAGGTGATTCACCCACTCAGAGAAAGCACCAGAAGTTGTGCCATGGAAATGAACTCCCATGAGCTATTTCCCCACAGAAATGGTCTCAAAGAGAGTTGTAAAAGCTGGTCTATTGTCCAGTGATACGATGAGGTAGTTCCTTACAACATAGTTAATTTGTAATTTTGACTTCCTCTTCAGATTTGTGCTGTGTAGAGCAATTAGTCTAAGGGCTGAACAGTTAATAGCAGTTTCCTACTTTTGAAGGATCCCAACAGATCTGAGCCCATCCATACTGCGATTCCTGACCGCATTGGACTATGTCAAAAGGCGCTCATGGCAGCTGCATCCCGATTACCTGCGTGGGTTGCAACTTGCCTTTAAAGCCGAGTTCAGGCTACTGTTCAGGCTTGTTAAAAAGGCAGTGAAATTTAATAGTCATGTCTTCCCAATGATGTCTTCCCAATGATGTTCCCGTTACGCACAATTCTTTCTGAGGTAAGTATTATATATTTGAAAGGCAAACGAATATATACGTGCTCATATGCTTATGAGTCATAAAT
Organism: Penelope pileata; assembly: GCA_013396635.1. Classification (NCBI taxonomy): domain Eukaryota; kingdom Metazoa; phylum Chordata; class Aves; order Galliformes; family Cracidae; genus Penelope; species Penelope pileata. The sequence continues at coordinate 76,151 of WBMW01000170.1, read as the reverse complement.
GAGTAATCCTTTCTAATATACATATTAGAAAGGATTAGTCTGCCCCAGGGAGACTAATCTACCCTAACCGACCCCCCCAAACTGTGTACCACAAATATAGAGCATAATATACACGTACATCATGCATGTATTTCTTTACACACACGTACAAACAAATATAAACACATTAAAAAATGATAAATATGTGTGTGTGTATTTGAAAAGCACACTGAAGATATTCAGCACAATTTCTGTAAGATCATTCCTCATTTTGCTCCTTTGTAAGGGGACTGGATTTTACACCCTTGTATTGAACTACAGAGCTACAAGTTTCACACATTTTACTTGCAGATGTGCTATGTCATCAGCACCACAATAACACCTGATAATGCTTCTTTCATTTGTAAGTCTTTCTGTTCGTATGTCTCAAAGAAAAAAATAATCCTCCATTTTGCAGTTGGAGAAAGCACAGATGTGTGAAACCTTTCCCTACTTTATTTATTCAGGAAGAAGGCAATGTAATTTAGCTCTAACTCACTTGTCAAAGGCTCCTGCGAAGCTCAATAGCTAGGGTTACAACTTAGGTGTCCTGTTTTTTCGTCGGGGCTCCGATTGCCAGCCCTGCCTGGTGTGGTTACAGTAGTGTACAAGAGCATCAGCTGTGATGCACATACACATATTTATAGGCAAACACATCACAACCCTTCTTCCTTATCTCTCTCTTTAAAAGATAAGCTACTTAATATTTGCCCTGTTAACCTTTTGAGCAGATGCAGCCACTTTGAGTCAGAAAATCATCACCAGTATGCTCTGTTAGTATATTTACAGTAATGAGTCAGATAAATGCTTTCTCTTTTAAAAGGCTGGAAGCAATGCAGCAGGACAGGTTTGTCCACCCACCGCATTTTGTTCCAGCAGCTCTGGCACAGAGCTGCATCTGGGATCAAATCATCTTAGGAAGCCAACATGCAAAGTTTGAACAGTAGGCTAAAGTAAATATATAATGTCCTGGGAAAAAGTCATTTGTTTGTTAATATTAGGTGATACAGAATATCTGTTGTTCTGGACAAGGAACCAGAGAGCCTTGGATTACGTTCAGCAATGCCCAGTCATCTTTTTTTCACTGCACAGGTTGCTTTCCTCCCTGTGTTTGCGTGTGTGTGCAGGCAGGGGGACTGGGGAACTATTTAACTAAAGTCAATACATTAATAATTTTTTTTTAATTTTGTGAATGAGGAAAAAAGACTGGGGGGGGGGGCTTAGTGAAAACCTAAATGAAAAATACCTGGAGATGGCTTGTAGCAACATGGTAAGAAAATATGTGCTTTGGATGTTTCAGCTGGCTACCTAATGCAAACCACTCCTGAAGGAAGGAGAAAGAATGAGGAAGTCAGCTTGTGGTCAGCAGCTTCTCTGCCTGTGATATCCAGTACATAATTATTGCAGGGCTACATTTCAGTCAGCTTTTGACAAATGAACTAACAAGAGTTTTCTCTGCATGTTTTCTATTCAAGTGTGTTTAGTAATAAATACTTGGTTCCAATGGCATTTTCTTAGTCAAACAGAGCCACTCCTAAGCATTAATAATACTTCTTATTCTTACTATAAGCCTTTAAACAAGATTCTTTTATTCTGGTTGAAGGTCTTTTTACAGAAGTTGAGTATCTTGGACTTTCTCTACCCATACTAATTTTGACTAATTATACCCCTAGCACTCTTCATCTCCAAACGCTTTCGAACAGTCCACACACTCTTATGCTGAAACGTTTCCATGAAATGGAACTAATCCTTGTGTTAATCAACAAAATTATCAAATTGATTTTATAAATGGAAAAAGTAATAGCAGAATGACACGGAGATGAGGTCAGAACACAGAATTTTCTTGCTCCTCTACTCAGCTTCTCTCTTCTTCAGGTTCATAAAATGACATTTCCTGAGTACATGCAATGCTCCTGTTAGCCTAGCTGGAGGTACAACCATTTTAGAGGTATCTGTAAATACCAACTTTTACTCCCAAAGACGTGAACGAGAAAGCAATGAGCCATAAACACTCTCTGGTAGTGCTATTGTATGCTTTGGCTGTATTTGCAAACAATATTAGAAGATTAAGGTATGCATGGAAAATGTATATTTTTAATCACTATGTATTTTTCTAGCTATACCATGTTTTTAAAAAGAGGGGCAGCACTCATCTTCAATGCATTCAATGCACGTTAACAAGCAGATAATAGAAGATCATATGCACCTTTAGTGATGGTTCCTTAAGTGTAAATTAAGATTTAATGCCAGGTGCCCTTACTAGTGTTTGAATTTTTTTATAGTTTTGGGGTCTGTATGAGCAACTCAATTATGTACATGTAAAATGCTTAGTGAAACTACCATCACTGACAACTTTTGTCTTCAGCTATTCCTCTTCTCTTTTTCTCCCCACCCCTAATTACTGATGAGCACAGAGAACAAAGAGAAATAAATTTTTTCACAAACCAGCTGAATGGATGCTTTTGCCTAGATGGATTCACTTGAGCTTCTTTCTCCACTTCAGCTTTTTAGTTGGCTACACTCCCTCACAATCTGATGCCTATTCAAATGTCTCTACTCAAGCTGAGACAGATCCAAAAACTACTTGTAAAGGGTGTTGGCCACAGTCCTGAAAGCCTTTCTGCTGGCACTTCAGAGCCCTGAAGTGTTTGCCTGTTCCATCATCATCATCCATGAGGAGGGAACTGAGCTTCCCCTTCAGTCGTGGATGACTGCAAGATAAGCCACAGCACTTTAAGGAGCAATAAATTAAATCAGGCCACTCTCAGCCTCTTGACCTGAAACTTGTCAAAGGTGACAGTTGTTGCCAAATTCAGCTCCCACTCAGTGGCCAGTTGGGCCAGGCTAGAGGATGCCATGACCTAAATGAGTGGGTTTTCTAAGTTCTGCTTCAAAAAGGATCAAATTCTTCTAAGTCTCACTTCTGAACACCTCACCCTCAATATCCCTTTAAGTTTTGAAAATTTTGAATCATTTTTTTGTTTAAAAGTTTTGTGTTTAGTGTTACTCCTATACTTTAGTAAGTTTCTATAACAGCAGTCAAAAAAAGACCTCTAAATCTGTTTTTTTTTTTTCAGTAGCAATCTCAAAATGACACTGCAACTCTCACATGCAATGGAAGCACCAGAAAGGAAAAAAAAAACCCAACACATTAATGTAGTCACATGAAACTTAAAAAATTGCAACTACTGGGAAGATGGAGTCTGTGCAGAATAATTTTGGCAGAGATCCTGCTCAGGATATAATTGCAAGTTATGAGGCCAATAGGGTTTTGCACTTTCGTCTGTCTTATTATGTCCACAAATTTACCTTCATTCCAAAAAAAAAAAAATACCTGTAAGAGAGCTTTGTAAAAAAAATTTCTTTGGTGAGAAAAACGAGATTAATCAAGAACAAAATAAGGTGGGGTTGGGTCAAATCTCTCAAAATGTTTACAAAAAATGGGGGACTTAACAGGTAAGAAAACTTTTTAGATGGGACTTCCTATGTTCCATCATTTTTACCTCATTTCAATTATTTATTTTAATTAATTGAGCTAAAAGCTCAAAAAGGGGAAAGAAAGAAGATACAAAAAGATTTTATATTTATCAGAATGAAAAAAGCTGAGTGGTCCAAACCAGACCGTATCTTAGATCCAAGAAATCCGAGAACTATAAATTTTTGTGCTTACTTGGAAAGAAAACACTTTTCAGGATTAGTTTTGTGTGTGTGTGTGCATGATAGGAAAATGATTTCATTGCCTGTTTAAAGAGAATGTTATCTTTTTGAACATTTGTGTTCAAATAGATCCCATAATCTTCCTTCCTGTCCTACTTTGGTAAAAATCTGATCAGGTGTCAGTGGTGTAGCTTCATAGTTCATTTCTGAAAGACAATTCTTTCTTTTTCTTCCTTCTAGCCCTTCTCAGATATATATACATACGTATTACAAGATGTCTTTCTTCTGAGTTCAGACACCCAAAACAAACAAAATGGGAACATACAGTCTTCATTATCTTGGATAAATATATAGATCCAAATGCACTGTCTTTTTTTTTAAAAAAAAAAAGGTAGTGGGATTTTAAAGCAAAACAAGAAAACTCAGATAATATTTAAATAGTAGAAGCCTAATATTTAAATGAATCAGGTCTGCCATGCTCTCTTAAAATAAGCACAAGTGAGAAAAAACGAGCTTCTGGCCAAGACTTGAGATCTCACTTCTGAAGTATGGTCCATTGACTAGTTACTTTCCACTCCTCCTGCATTCAGAAAACCCTGGAAAAGCTTGATCCCAACGTTCGGTGCAGGAGATGACACTTCAGGGACCAAATCAAACCTGGGAAACCAGAGAGCGCATGTCCCGTGTAGCAGTCCATAGGTTGCCATGGCTTTTTAACATCACCACAGCTGCCTGTGAGAGACAAAAATAGCTGTGCTAATAGCTATACCATCGCCAATTTATGGCAAGAGACGTTTCCAGCCATGACTAGGTCCTAGCTAAAAGTGCTTGGCTGCTCATCACCATCAGGCATTGCCTATGTCTGCATCCTTGGTAGGAGGACGGGACAGAATACAAGTAACCAGAGCTTGGTTTGGGGAACTGAGGGTGAGCTGATGGAAAGGCAGCGTGTCAGCATCAAAGCAATAATTTCTGTTCATGGTGGCACCAGCTCAGGAGAACACCCACTGGCAGGCAATGGAGACATTATTTGAGAGGAATGAGGAGCAGTCGGTGCCTGAGCACAGAGCTCTTCTCCAGCAGCACAGCAGTCATGTTGCAATGCTAGCAGCTCCCTGTTGAATCCTGCAATATTTCACCTCTTAATTTAGACAGCATTGGATCATACCTGTTTTCTTGGTGCATATCCAAAAGCTGGCAGAAAGTGTCTTTCTTTTCAAGACCAGCAACCAACCAATGCCAAACAAACACACTGCGAGGAGGGTGTGCTGTCAGACAACTACAGCACAGGCTGCAGAGTTGCGCCAAGTGTGGGCAAGGCCAACAAACAAACACCCCCATTTGATAAAATTCTTCATGTCCTTTTGGCACAAAGGCACTGGGGAAACCCATCCGCTCCCAGGAGCCGAACAGGGTTTTTCTGCCCTTGGAAGGGACAGAGAGGCTGGGAGGCAGGAGCCGCCCTTCTTGCCGCTCACGCAGAAGAGATCGTGTTTGCATACTCAGGGCACAAATAATGGTGAAATTTTCCAAACTATTTTAATGTAAATACAGGGGCGTCCACGGCTAAACCAGCATGGCAGTTTGACTGGGACAACTGCCAAGGAACAAATTTAATGCACTGTATTTCATTTGCTCCTGACAATGGCTAAATGGCAGTCTTTTTCTGTTTAAATGGCATGCCCACTGCTGTCTACGTGTCTGCCCACAGGTGTTATGCAGCATGAACACTTACATTTGTTAACATAAATTTGTTCACTTGTGTTTGCTTCCCTCTTACAGTGTGGCTGCTAAGCCAATCAAACTGACAAAACTAAACAAGTACAAACACTTCTCACAAAGTGTGGAGGCAGCAATTAAAGCACGCGGAGGTAGGGTGCAGGGTTTTAATCACGTTGGCCCTTGGCCAAAGAGCTGGAGAAATGAGTTGTGCTTCCCCAGTCATGGGGGAGGAAGGAGGAGGAATTTCCTCCATGCCCCCAGCAGAGAGATGTATCCATGGATTTGTTTTTAGGGCTCTACCCTCACCCATGCATTTTTACCTGCTGGTGGATCTTCACACAAATGCTCTTAGAATTTGCATCCAACACAAGTACTCCTGCAATCAGATTAAATGGTAGTGATAGTCTCTTTTTGGTAATGACAATTATTTTTGATTAGCAAACGAGACTCTATTGAAGTGTGTTTATTACCTTATTTAAGCAAATGATGACAGCTTTGTGTTTTTGAAGTGTTTATCAAAGTCAGTGCCAAAGGAAAGCAGAGATGTCTTGCTGTTACACAGTAACAGGGAAAAAATGTGTTTTTAAAGCATTGAACTAAGATTTTTTTTATAGGATGATCATGCACAGAAACAGTTCATCAAATTGTAACCCAAAGGTTTTGTGCCTAATGAAACCAAACCCCAGGATAGTACTCATGATGGGTAGCAAAAACCCTATTAATTCTGTAATCTTTTAATTTTTATTTTTTTTAAGTTGTTTATTGTATTAGGATGCAAATGTGGGGTGGCTGGGGGAGAAGAAAACCATCACGTGGTGGTCCCAGAATGTTCAGCTTTCCTTTTGCTTTTCTATTGCTGTGAAATAGCTGGAAGTGCATCCCAGATATTAGCATACAAATAGTTACACTGAATTGTTTATAAACATCAAACATTATTTATAGCTCTCTCACACACGCATCACCATGGAAACAAAGCAATTGTCATACTATTAGGATGCAATTTCCCTGCACAGCGAGGAAGAATGGCAATTTATCTGTGTCCGGGTGGTTTCACATTGCTGTTTGTGGTCACAGATCTCCCCTCCAAAGCATCTCTTGGATGTGAAATTAGTTTTGATTACTGAAGAAAAGATTAGATCGATATAAGGCAGAAAATTTGAAACAGCCGAGCACATGTGAAAACACTGCAGTTACTGCACAGGAGTGACGTGAGCTATTCAGCAGTGGTCATTCAAAGGCAAACTGAGGAATTCTGAACCCAATGAAGGTCACTGCAGGCCAGGGCTTTCCATCTTGCTTTTGCTGATGGTCAATGCTTGTTGCCATCTGCTTGCTGCGTTGGCAGCGTAAATAAAGTAGTATTGATTGCAGACTGCAAATCTAAAAAACTAGTGTGCAGAGGTATCCTTACTTATAAAACCCCAGTGAGGTCAAGGATTGAATGGATGAGAAATCTTTTCCCTCTTTAAATAAGATGAAGTATATGCAGCATCAAAATTTAAGGCTGAACAGAGATCTATCAAAAGAATGTAAGTGCAGAGTTTCTGAAGGACATATATGCCCACCTATACAGATAGACCTAGCAGGGCTTTTTTTTTTAAATTTTATTTTTTATATCTGTTTGAAACATAGCTTAGAATGCAAGGCATTACAATCACTGCCTTCCACCTGGCACTTGAAATGTAGACTGTGATACAAAGAAGCATATTCACAGTCCTAATAGTGTAAATGACAAGATCATCACATCTTGGCAATAACAGCTTCCTACTTGGTCATCCATGTATAACAGGGGCCCTACAATGAGTTAACTGAAAATGGGTGATAATTCATTACAGCATGCCAGGCGGTATCATTCCACGGCTTAAATAAACCATATATTTTAAACACAAATAATAAAAAAACAAACAAATAAAGCTCTCAATCAAAAGTATCAGTCCTCTCAACCTAAATGGGTAGGAGTGGGCTGACAGAATTGTTGTAATTTTAACAAAAATCTCACACTGAGGCTAATTTTGCAATATTACTGCAGGCAACACTCTCTGACTCAGAGCTGCAAGGTCACTCCAGAAAGATTGCTTGTAGAAAGTCCCATTACTGCATGAATTCAGTTTATTCCCCAGCTAGATCTGATATGAATTGACCTGCATTCTGCCTCATTAAAAAGTGCTCCTGAACTCAGAATGGGAGATTCCTTTGTGCAATCTGTCCTAATAGCACCGAAAACAGAATGGATCCTCTATCTCTAATAGAGGCCCTTTTTCAGAGGGAGAAAAAAGAGTCATCTCTCTCCTTGCAGATGTAAATGCTGCAAAATACTTTGGGAGCCTTTAGGATAAAAACTGCTCGAGTAAACACAGGGTGTAATTATCATCGTCTGTCATCTCTGCGAATCCATACATTTTATATTCCACTTAAAACAGGAAAAAAAATCCTCAGTGGGATCTCTTCCAGTGAACCAATTTAGCTAATGAGAGTGAATATCAATGACTGCTGGCTAATCAGAATGGTATTAGCATAAATTTTACTTAATGAGGACATACTTGGCTGGTGCCAGGAGCAAAATGATACTGAGCTAGAGTGTAAGATGCAAAGTATGTGTAAGTCTCAACTGAAAAAAAAACAAAACAAAACAAAACGGCAACCAACAAAAAAAGCCCCTAGTAGAGCAAATAAACAGAAATGTGTCTGAAGTCACAGCTATACCAGCACTTTCTGTGCAACCTGGGATTTTGCCTTCACTTGAGGCTTTTCAAACTTTTTCATTATTACAGAATCTTATCAACCCTTCAACTGTGATGAATAAAACACCCTGGGGAACAGCCTGACAAGAGATTCAATTGAACTCTTTTAACCTCATGTTGGCAGGTAGATCGCCAAGGGAACTTGCTTTCTTTTTAATTTAAGGCATGTAATACAAGCGCTGTGCTGCACAAGCGAAGTATATTTTTCCTTTGTGCATTGTGTAAAGGTCTGTTTTGAAAAATGACCAAATACTGCTCTCAGCTTCAAAACGAGCAATGTAACATTGCCCTCTGTCTGCCTGTGAGCAATCTTAGGCAAAAAATTCCCATCTGCTGCTGCTGCCTTGAAGGAGTTAACTTTTCACAGCATCCAAGTGCTGCTATGCACAGCACACTTCTTCTTCTTTATATATGCTCATATTAGACAGTCTGAGAAGGCTCCATGAACAATATGAAAGATTTTTGTCAACAGCAACATAAAGGGGTTAGAGTTCAATGCTCTCACAAAATATTTAATCTTGTGAAATGCTATTTGTAGTGTCATTCTTGTATATACCTGCTTTGAAATTCCTAACGCTAGATTCTTCTATGTAAAGGAATATAGGGCAGAAGTGTTCTTACCTTTGATATACTATAGGATCTAACAATATTTAACCGGTGAAGTCATTTTTGTTTCCAAACCTGTGTCTCAAATATGCTTGGGAACGTGGAAACTCACAATGCCCTTATTCATGACATCAAAATCAGTTCCATGGTAACACACTGTGATGACAAAATACACAGATTGCAAGGTCACAAGTCACACTTAAGAACAGGCAGAGGAGAAATTGTTAGTTTAATGAATAACATCAGACAATTCCAATACGAATAAAAATAAAAAATAACATGCCTAAAGTAAACGCCCTTAAATGCACTTCAGAGCCATTTCATCTTAAGTAGATCTTCAAAGGCAGAAGGCTTCCGCAGGCTTCACCTCTGCAGCAAATAGAAGCACATGGTAAAAACGAAAGCAAGACACCGTATAGCAGTGATCGCACCCGTTGTGTTTTTCCTCTATGTGCACAGAAAGGGCAACTGCAGGGAAAAACAATAGCTGAAAAGGAACCAACCTTAAAAATGTTCGTCTTAAATCCAGGCTAAATCCCCAAATCAACGAATAGTTCTTTCACTTTACAAGGACTTGGTTTTCACACACAGCAACCAGCCATTTCTGAGTCTTGCATTGTCTTGGTCTACAGCCAGGTATTTGAAATATTTCTATCACAAAAGCCAGCAACAGCTACTCTGTCTTAGCTTCATCTAATTAATAGGTAGTGATTCCTTTGCTGCTTATTAGCTGTAAATCATATCACAAGGAAAAGATTCAAATTTACAAGATTTTAATGTACACAGGCCACTTCTGAAATTTATGTCCTTTTGCATCTCTAATATTTGTAGGTAGGAGAAATCACCACAGCTAGCTAAGTACATAAAGCATGCGTAGCAATACATGATTGCCTAAGTACATAAAGCATACAGAAGAAGGAGAGGAAGGAAAGCAACAGGGATAAAATTGCCAGCCCAGGATCCAACAAAATGTCGGATGTCTTTAAGACCTTCACATTGCCATCAGTTCTGAGAATTACAAAATATCTCAGGGTAATGAGAGGAAAAATTTGGAGTACTTGAAAAATTGAAGGAGAAAACCCGATGATTGAGAGAATGTTCTTGAATGTGGCATGTCTTAAGTGTGAGGTATTCTTTCCATAAAGGTGTGGTAGAAAAGGTAACAAGAACACATTTGAATGAATCTCTCCTTCTAACTCTTACAATCAAATCCTTCTTTGAAATTGCAACTAAAGTCACACACACTCAATTTGATATGAGTGTGTCATAAAATTGGCACTACATGGTCTATGCTTACCACAGTCTGAAAGGTCAAAGGAGAGGATGGATTTCCTTTAACCTCTTATTTAAATAGAATCTTATTTCTACTAGAAAAGATGTTATTTTTTTTTACCATATTATGGCAGACAGCCCTATCCCAATACATCCTTACATAAACAGTGATTGAATAGCCAAAAAGCAAATTGCAACTTAAAATCTACAGGGAGAAGCTCAGATTAGCTTTCTTTCCATCTATCAGAGGAGAAGACTTGAAAGGCCAGAGCATTTCAAAATAGACAGGGGAGCAGCATCTTTGATTTTATTTAAATGGCATAAAATCACTGGATTATTCAAAAATAATGAAGAATGGTTTGGTAAGACACTAACATTTGTAACACATTCCTGCACTCTGGTAGTGATGGGGATGGTAAAATTCCCTCTATATTATATAAAATGTCTCGATGGCTGCATACACACTCAGCCACAGGTGGGGGGTTCTTCTTAAATTGGTGTCTATCATGTGATGCTTCATAAGCAAAGAACAGCAGGCCATGCTGCTTTATTCAACTGAGTTATGCTTTTACTCTTTCTTCCTGTGTGTGAAAAGCATAACAGAGAGCTAGCAGAGCAGAAGTAAGATGTGTTTTGTTAGTTGTCTGAAGCCCTGGGGCCCGGAACCGGATAAGTCCTGATATTATACCCTGGATTGAGCAGAATAAATCCATTTTGTTTTCTACAAACATTTAGCCATTAAAAAAATATGAGATAGAAAAACAGACTTTGCTGTCTGCATGCCTTCTTGTAAAGCTCGTATTGTGGAAATGTCAGAATCATTAGGTCATTGGCATATATTTTGCAAGCTAATGCTTCTACTTTAATTCTCACTGGGGACTGCATGTCTGCTTTTCAAATAAAACCCAGACTGAAGAAGGTAAAGAGAGTTTAAAATGATGCTGGTAACACTCTGTGATGGCTGATAACACTTCTAGATGTGAATAATTGGGAAATATCACAGCTTTTTATGTACCTACTTTCATATCAAGCCTCCCCAAAAGTAGTAGGTAAGCGTTAATATTGCCTCATAAATATTTGTGGCTCTTTTTAAATGCACACAGAGACATGTGACTGAATAAAATTTTAACGTAAGTACAGCATGCAAAATAAATTTAATAGGTGAAATGATGCACATCATATAAGAAGTATGGAGGGTAGTCTTCAAGTGGATGAATTTACTTATGAATCACCAGTCTGATGCAGAAGAGGCGGTCACAGAAACATCAGCCCCCTTCCAAAAATAGCTACTCCTCTCTCAAAACACAGATGGCTGATAAAATCTGACGTGTTCAAATAAGAGGTTAACACTAATAGGTAGAATAGCGCAAGGAGCAACACTCAATTCACAACTGGATAAATAGGCTTTGAACTTGCAGCAAACTCTGCTTTCTGCGTCCATACTCCCCGAATTAGCTTTCCAGCTCTCTGTTACAGGCACACAAGCCTACTCCTGCCAGAAAGATGGACTCCTTGCAGAAGCCTCTCTGTCTCGTCTGCAGCTCCTGGAGAAAGCTGGCAGCCCCAGATTTCCATCCTGAGCTTGGAGCTCTCATGAACTTAAACATCCTCTCCAAAGTCAGACAAATCCACCGAGTGCTACCTGGTTTCCTACCATGGCCAGCTGAAACCATACAAAACCACAAGTTCAGTGTGATTTTGATACTGTTTATAAATCTAGCCAGGTTCATTTGCAAACGAATTTAGAGTCAGTAGATAAGCTAGTGAACTTGAACAGACCTTAGGACAAATGCAGTTTTTATTCTGAATTTCGAAACAAATCCTCAAACAAAACAAACCTCATGCAGTTTCTGTTTTCGCTGTGGACATAGCACACAACTCTAACTAGTTACAGATTTCTGGGTCCATTTTTACATTTTGGATCAATATTTTGTGGTTGCATGCTCCATAAGAATCCTACAGGACATATCCTGACTGACTTTCACAGGAACTCTATGTACTGTGACACACTAGCTTTAAGTTACATGGCTCCAATACACAGGAAAATCAGCTGTGAACACTGAAAGGTGCCATTTCACTGTCATTCTTCAAGCTGCCCATTTAACTTCTGAACACTTCAAACTCTTTAGTAACAGTATGGTCCTCACTAATAATTTAATAAATAAAAACTCTTTCTGAAATTCTTCAAAGTCAAAACACAAGACCCAAACAAATCATGAGCAATTCATTAAGATGATTCTGCAGCCATTAGAGCACAGATATATTGTAAAGACCCACTGTAGAAAGTTTTTCAAGTTTTGCTGACCTGTTTCTTCAATCTGTTCTCATTTGTATTTCTTCTTGCTAGTATGGCTCTACAACCTTTGTTGTATATTACAAATAAAAACACAAAAAATATTGTGTCATTCCTCTAAAACTGTAATAATTGCAGTTGCATTGTTCTACAGAAATAAAAGATGAGTTTACAGGTACTCTGTTGTCATCTGTAAGGGCCCTCCCTCCCCACATTTTTCATTGCAAGGGTAAGTGAGATGATCAATAAATTAGAAATAGAAAATTGAGTTTTACTCAGTTCTGATTGTGATTCATTTTTGTCCTTCAGCTAATCAATTTGATCAGTTCAAAGCTTATTGGGAAAGGGTGAATTCCTAAAAACTTGAATATTGGAATAAAATAATTTTCAAAATGTATGCACAAAGGACATTCAAAATATATGCTATGCGATGTAAATAATCCTAGGCAGCAGTCTGACAAAGAGCAGAACATCATCTTAAGTATCACCATCTGCAGTGAGCATGTGTGTACTATACAGAGACAAAAATGATTCACAAAGAAAGATGGGGATATCTGAATTAATCTAGTTTCTTAGAAATATTGTGGAAGGCAAGTACTCTTGGAAATATCTTCAAAAAAGCAAATACATATTTTCACAATTGGCTTTGCATATAAATTTTCTCCAATTATTGGCTCAGTGGTACCTCTATTTTTTCTCAAGTATTACACTTAAAGTTTGCCAAGCATTAGCCTACTGTATTTTCCTTTCCGGATCAAGCACAGGAGGAACTGGAACATGGTTAAAAAGAAGGCCATATTATTGCTCCTGAGAGAATAATGGCAATGTTTTTGTGGGTAAGAGCAAAAGAAGACATACTGTAAGAGAACTAGCCCTCTAAAAGGCATGGAGCATTTTGATTTTATCCTGTTTTTAGAGTTAGTTGGCTTTGTGATGAACTGCCTCCACCTCTGTATTTCATAATTACCTCCTTTTCATAAGCTGTGAGCTTGCTCATTCTATAAGGCACATGCTGTACTTTGTACGTTGCAAAGAAAAATCCTCACTAGTGTGATGTTCACTCCTGAACATTATCTGGTGCTGTAAACTGGGAGGTACCCTCCAGAACCTTGGGAAAGGATCAAGGGATAAGTGCAGGGCTTCGAAAAGCTAATGCCATTCCCAGCACTGCACCAATAAAGGTGGCACACGACTGGGTGAGGTTCAAGCAACATTCACCTCTTCATGAAGACTGAGTGGTGGGAAGGCAAAAATTGCCATGATTTTGAGTTGTCCTGGGTCAAAAGCACTAGGCTTATTGAATGCACACAAGCAAACTAGTTTTCATTCTAGATTACAGAAACCACTGTGATGCAGCTATAGGAAAAATGAAACTATGGGAATAGAAATTTTCCAGGAGAGGTAAGAAGATGGAAAGACTTTTGAGATATTTATAATAAACGTTTGATTTGTAAACAGATTTTTATGTGGATCACTGGCATAAATCAAGGGGAAAACTTATATGACTTAGTTACAAGAAGGAAGCTCCTGGGAAGCGGAAGAAAGGACAGTTCTCCTGGCCACCCAGATGGACTGCAGAGACACTGTTTGATCCTCCAGGGAAGGAGCTGTGGAAGGCAAAACTCAGTTGGAGATGGAACTGGCAAGGGATGTGAATGAAAAGTAGGGTTTTTGTGAGTACATTGACAGCAAAAAGAAGGCTACAGTTAGTATGGACACACGGGGATATAGAGATGAGGGACATGGAAAAGGCTAAGTTAATGTCTTTTCTTTTTTTGTCTCAGTAGGGTTTGCTCCCAGACTGCTGAGCCTCGCAGAGTCCGTGAGCAGGAAGCAGTATTCACAGCAAATGAAAATTGAGGTAGGGATCATTTAACCCACCTGGACAAGCAGGACTCCATGGAGTGGAGAACATGGGTGCAGAGGGAGCTGGCCAATGTCACTGTGAGAGTGCTCTGCCATCTTCCGTAAGCCATTGAAACTGGGGGAGACTCCTGGTCATTGAAAAGAGGCAAACTTCACATCCATCTGCAAGCAGGTGGCAAGGAGGATCAAGATTCATCAGCCTCTCCTTGGTCCTTGGAAAGGTTATGGAGCAAATCCATTGTAATGGGTTTGTAAGTCATTTCCAGGCATGAGAAGGACAAGAAGCTGACTGGGAGCAGTCAGCACAGATTTACCAAAGGCAAAACAAGCTCACCAAACCCACTGTGTTCTATGGCAAGGGGAAGGCAGTGCACATTGTGTATCTTGGCTTTAGCAAGGCCTTTGACTGTGTCAAAGCCCAGGATAAAAAGAAACAGAGTGTGTATTTCCATACTATGAAGTAAAAGAGAAGAAAATGGGTAGGACTCTTTTCAAAAGACAGCTACAACCAGTAACTGAAATATCATGTTTTTATAGGTTAGACTTTGGTACACAAGTTATACACAGAGAAAGTATAGAGGCTACTAGCTAACTAGAGTTACAAAAACAGTTTTGAAGAAAAAACTATATATGGTGAAAACAAGTCGATAAAAGCTTTCTTTGATGCCACTAGAATGAACTCAAGCAGATATGTGTGGATATGAACTCCATGTGAAAGTATAACAAAATCTTGAAGAAATAACATTTGTAATTGTTTTCTTATAAAACATTTTCAGGAAAGGGAGTACTTACTCAAGGGGTAAAAATGCCTGATATTAGGTTGTTAAGAAAGTGAATACAGTAGGACAGAAGCCACTAAAAGGTAGAAAATACATCTTCAGATGTTTTTAATGGCATAGAAAAGCTATCAACAGTGTGTAAAATGGAGTTAACAGAACTCAATTTCCTTGTTATATAAATGCCAACACATATCTGGAAGTGTACTTAGACTATAAATTAAGGAAAAATTAGACTTATTACTCAATGTAGCAGAGAATACTGATGCTGGGTCTTTTCTCTACTAGTCCCTGAAGAGAAGGGAGAAACTCTTCCTACACCTATGACCTAAGGAAAGACATTTCTTATCAAAAAATTATTATTATTATTTTTTTTTTTTGCTAAATACGCCTCATCTCATCATCTCACCCTAAGTACTTCATCTGGGTTGTAGAAAGTTACTTTAGACAGAGAGTTAATTAATTGATGTGAAATTTTAACTTGTCCTGTTCGAATACAGTGCTTTACTGTAACTTTTAGGCTATGCTCTGCACTCATATCTTTTCACAAAAGGATGTCCCAGCACAGGAAGATGTTGAAGACAACAGAGTTTACTGGTGGTATTTTGCCATGAGTATGATCTCCACAAACATACAGTTTGTGGTGTAAGCCTGAAACTTGATAGACAGCAATGTAAATTAAGGGGTGAATTATTAACTTACGTAGGAAGAAAAGGAGTAATCGAGGGGCTCTGGTGGTGATGGGGAGGAAGTATAATAGAAAATTATTGGTATTTCACTACTTACAGAGAAGAAATGACAGATTTGCATGAAGAAAAAAAGTATATATCCATTCTTGCTGCCGTAACTATTGAACCAAGAACATTCATCTGAAAAAAATGGACAGTATACGCAGTCATAACAGGTAGCTTAAGGACAGTTTATGAAGAAGACGCCCTTCCTTTGATTATCTGAAGGTGATTACTATACAAAATTGTCCATTGAGCTCACTATGAAGGCCTTGCAACATTTTTTTCAAAAATGCGAATCACCAGAGACTGTAGTTAATGCTGCAGGAAATCTAGCTGAATGCCAGTGAATATGGACAGAAAAATGAAAAGGCTCCTGTGCTTATGTACGCATGAAAAAAAGGTTCCTGTATGGAATGACAGTACTTGCAGAAACAGACTGCAAACCATTTATGACAATGGCAGAGAAAAGGGTTTCACAAACACAACTTTGATTGAAGAGGTTATTCTTTCAGTTGCAGTAGGATGATTTATAGCTAGAACATAAACCTGGAAAAGACCTTGTGTCAGCAGACACTCTGTCTGAGCCTTCAATAAAACAGAGGTAGTACAAACACCAAAGTCTGATGTTGTTCATGTAAATATGTTCAAGAAAATTTTCTCAGTCCCAGACAGGATGCGGTCTGTCACTGCAAGAGACCATAGTGCAAAAATGAGACTTTACAAATGGTAATACCGGTGATTAAGGCTGGCTGCCCTTCCGATCGTAAGCCTACTCCTTTTAACAGCTTTGGAGGAGAAACGTACATTGTAGATGGCACTTTACTTAAAGGTTCTAGATTGGTGGTGTGTAAAAATTTAAAATAGGAAATACAAAATAGAGTACACGAAAGATTATGCATACTAGGATTGGAGAATACTGGATAGAAGCACATGGTACTTGCCTAAGAATTAGTGCAGATATAGACGGAGAAAAAACATACCATCATGACAACAAAAGTAAAAAATACAAATATTCAGAAACTGTGGGGGGAAAATAAAGAAACTGTGACTGTAAAAGGTTAGACCTATAGTCCCCATTTGGCTTAGATAGGTTTTTATGTGTTTAGATGAATAATTACTCATGTTTTAGGTTTGGATGATTCCTAATTTCCAGAAAAATCACCAATACATTATATAACCATAAAAGACATGATCTGACATACAAAATCTGTGCTTGCATATAAGAAGTTACCTGCCTTAGAGAAACAGTAATGCTATTTTAGAAAAAATGTTTAATTTTGAACATTTTCATAAACAGATGGGAAAAAAATTGCAGCAAAAGGCATACCGTGACAACATATCATGACTTAAAGCCTTTGTAGTCACAAAATAGCACACACAAGGTATCTGACAGCAAATGCAGACATAAAAATCACTTGTTTCCTGTAAAACAAGTTTGCTCATTTCTTTGAGGATATTACTAACAAGGGCCATACAAACAGTGGCCACCCTAAACTTGCACATAGGAAAGAGGAAAAACAAATACCCAGGGGCTCAAAGCTCCAAAACAGAGCACACTAGAAAAGAGAGTGAGGATAAACCAGCCTTGGTGGAAAGGGTTAAAGAAAACATTGTGAAGAGCTGTAAGCAAAGGAACACAAGCTTAGGGCCTGACAGAAGGCTCTGCAAAATTTGCTGTACTGTCAGTTAATTCTTTTCCCTTCCTTCATGGAGAAAGGAAAGGGCGATGGGTCCTCAGTGAGGAGTGACACTTTGTTTTGTCTACTTAGTTTACAGCTATTAATGTAAGCAGCTTGACTTTGATCACGGATCCACCTCCCTTTCTCCCAAACTCAAACACCAGCAGCTAAACTCACAGGATAGGTTTCACATAACATACTGTTCAGGTAGACAACCAAGATGATGGGAAAAGGAAAAAAAACCTAATAGTCAGCAACCAAAGCTGGCTATCAAGAGAATAGCCCAGGGAGAACAGACATACTCCCTTATTGCATTATTACGAATTTGTTTCCCTTTTATCCCCTTCAGCCTCTTCTTTTGAGACAGTTTAAAGAAACAAGTCATTTCTGTGCAAAGTGAGTTTTGAAAAAGAGGCTAAAAGATAAGATTTATAGTGCATATACTGATCTGCCCCAAGGAAAATTGCCCTGAGACTACAGGACACAGCCATCCCACAAAGTCTGATGCTGTGTGGCTTGTATCACTCAGCCAAAATTGATCAATGGTAGTAGCTCAATATCCCTGAAGTAAATTTCTGTATTTGCAAGCAGAGATATTACAGCCATTTGGCCAGTCTTTACTCTTCCCTGGATCTCTGCTCCATTCTACGCATTTAGACCTCAATGAAGAAAAATCATTTATAAATGTACTTAACTTTAAAGAGGTGATTAAAGCCTACAGACATCAATAGCAAGTAAGCACATGATTACTTATGTCTAAAATAAAGATGAGATTTGTACACTTTAAGTGCATTCCTAAAAGGATTTCTTGCAGTATATTTTTTCATCATTTTTCTGGCCTATAAAGTGTCTAGCACAAAAGATTTCTGTAAATAAATACAAGCAGAAACACTTCCTTGGCAAATATGTTTAAGAAGGAAACAGTGCATTTTGATTTATTTGAAACATAATATATTTCAGCATACATTAATTTCTTCAAACATCAGTAGTGTTTGTGTGAAAGAGTTTTCAAGACAGTGTAATCTACCTTTTGATTTTTCAAGTATAACATCTATGCTCCTACTTTTGAGCCAGCCACTAGTAGTCACTCAACCACAGTAAACAAGAAAGCTTCCTTTCCTTTTTGTAAAGCCCATTCGATGCTGTTTCTTGATCTTGAATTAGTTGTTGACTCATATCAAATGCAAATCAAGCTCTTTTACAGTATGAGTCACAGCTGTCCTTGGTTAAGGGGGTAAGAAGAGATGAGAAGGGAAACATTACATTTCTGGACAATACCGATGACTGAGGGCTGGTATGACTCATACTTAAGAGGGTTGATAGGCACTTTCAAGTCAACAACTTATGAGATTAAGGAGCAACTTCAAACAGGGCTTTCAAAGGGAGAAGAAAACAGGAACTGGAATAAGCAACAGAGTAATGCACACAGCCACATCCTGAAGTCCTCACTGATGCAAGATTTCCATTGACATGAATTTCATGGTTTGCAAGAATTGCTCTTAGAGTTCATGGTTTAGGACTAGCTGTTAGATAACTAGGAGCTTCAAACAGCTGAAAGTCCACTTACTAGAGTTTTAAGTAATTATTATTTTGTAGAGATTTTGTAAAAGCAGGAATCAAGAGAGCTGTATGTCATCTTCTGTAAAAAAAGAAAAAGAAAAAAGTTTCCTTCTTGCATATATGACATTGCTATGAAAAAAGTGGGCATATCTGTGGTTACAAGGAAGATGTTACGTAGGGGGGCTTTTCCGTTTGCTGAAAATTAGATATGTAGATATGGAGGATAACCTAAAAAGAAGCATTCAATTAATTACTTTGGAGTCCAATCTAATTTTACGCTATATAGGAAATTACTATGGAACTAGAAATATGTCCATCCCTGCAACAAGGCATCACTCTACTGGGGAGAAAGAGACAGCAAAAATACATTAGAAGATCAGTAAGTCAGAAATGTACCACTTTTCCTGTTTACCATAGACAGAAATGGACATTTCTTCAGAAATGTAAGTGAAGAAAACTTTTCTTAAGCTCACTAAAAATTGAGAGAGATTTTTGCTATTACTTTAAAGATTAGCTTTGTGTGGGAGTGTGATATTTAATCAAAGCTTGTTCCATACATTACTTTCCTACCTACCACAAATATTAGTGCTCATGAGCTCCTTTTATATTTGGCTACGCCAGATTTAATTGTAGAACCCATACTGCTCTCTTTGGAGGACAAGGAATCAACATGTCTTTTGTGTATGAGCAAGATTCTGTCTTAATCCTATAATAATATTCTAATTCCTTTCATATTCTTGTCACTAGTGCTTGCAACAAAAACTTGGCAAAAGAGCTTAAAACAGAATCAAGGTATTGCTCAACCAGTGTAAAAAGAGCAAGGAAGAAGAAATTTACCTAATTTTAGAGCAGCAATGAAACAAATATTTTTACTTTGAAGAGGCTAGAGGACTTGGTTTTGAGTCTTTAAGAACATTTTGGATTAAAGAACAAACGTAATTAGGATTGCTTGGCAATTACACTGGGTAATCAGCTAATGATCCTGCACAGAGATATACTACTTGTATGACTTTTGCCCAAAGGAGGGCATTGTGTTCAGTGCCAGTGACCCAACAAGTGGCTGCTATCAGCAGGCAGCCATCCATCAACCCTCCTCCTCCAAAATCTCTGGACGAAACCTTGGCCCCCCCATCCCTGCCAGGCATTCCTGTGGAGGGGGGCATCCACGGGGACTCGCTGCCCAGCCACAAGCTGGCCACATTGGGGCTGTACCATCTCCTGGCTTTTCCTTCCTGCTCCTTCAGACGGTGCCAACCAAGTGTGCTAACCACACATTCTGATATGACAGATTAAACACCAAGAATAAGGAAATCAAACAGCGCAGAAAATCCACAAGGAGAGTTCGCTGGACAAATATTTCCAATTAACTTTGCAGTTGGGCCAAGCTGAGTCTGAAGCTGGCTCTGTAATCAGAAACCTCGCAGTCAGCGAGACGGGTTTCATGTGGTTGGGCTGTGCTGTGCTCAGTCTGGCAGCAGAGAAGCTAGTCCTGTGGAAAGGACATGGTGGGAAGATCATAAAACCGGTGTGTGTGCACGCTCTTTAGGGCTGGCACTTGCTTATTTTGGTTGCTGTTAAAGCAGGCAAGTCAAGGAGATTCAGGTTGCAAGGTCCCATGGGCATTTCTAGAAACTCAGAAACTCAGGAGCTTTGGCACAGTGACGCCCCAGTTATTTCCAGTTCTGAGCAGATGTTTTGCCTCAGCCCAGCCTTCCTGGGAAATAAACCTGGGACATGATGTTCATTCAGCATGGACAAAACATGCACTAAACTGTGTATGACTTGTAACATGAATAAGCTTAAGAACTTCTGTCTGTCAGAAGTGCTCCTGAATGCAAGTCAAGCGCGTACAATGCATTGCTCCATTAAACCAACATCAGATCTCTGTCTTGCCAGACCCTCAGTAACTGCTGCTTTAAAGCTTTGGCTAGCACTAAAACAGTTTCTGTAAAATGCACCACAGATAGCTTCTAATTTGAAAATATTAGCATGAATAACACATGAATAACAATGTGTTTGATACGCATTCAATCAGTTATGCCCTTGGATAAAAAAAACTGAAGTCTCCAATAAATGTTTGAGACAATCTGTCTCCAGAGGGGACCAGTATATATTTGTGGTGTTTGTTCTTGTCTGTTTAAATTTAAAATAGAAAATCAGGTTGACTAGGTTTCCCATTTCAACTTTCTACTTATCTTCTGATGCTAAGTTGCTACATGCATGCAGGTGGTGTGATAGTCAAGTGAGGAAAATTTGTGGCACAGAATACTTACAGACTTGCATAGACCCCGGTGAGCAATGCTCTTTCAGATTTACAAAGCAGGGCCACGAACTTAACTGAATTCCTGCTTGCAAGGAGCCAGCAAAAACAGCAATGTCTCCCACTACCCAGCAGCATCTCTTGTGCCCCTCAGATGATCCTCTGATGGAAGTGATGTGCACTCATCATTCATTTAGGTCACTATATGTACTGGGTTTTCCACTTTAAAATCTTCCTTTTAAGACATGGATTCAAATATCTTAACACGTACCTGGAAATGATGGTGGAATAATCTCTCTGGCAATATTTATGGGTTTTATTTGTTTGTTCATTTGTTTTTGAATGTTTAATCATATTTTACGTCAACGTTTTCTATTTCCTCAACCAAAATGAGGGAATACAAATCTGCAGTAGCCCAGGATCCCACCTGCATGTTCTGCACCTTTCTTTCAATCACCGCTGGGTTCATATTTCCTTAGAGCAGCTGATGGGTCTTTGCAGCCTCCCTCCCTCCTTCAGCATCAGCGACACATTGCTTTGGGCTGTGCATTGCCATCTGGCTGCAGCAGGGCTTCTGATGTAACCAGTGTGTGGCACCTGCAGACCCCGGGGAGCAGCCCCTGTGCTCCTCACATGGGCTGCAAACAGCCCCCACACATGGGCTCTCTCAAGGACCCCGTTACCTCCCCTCTCACCTTCTGTGACCAGGTCTGCAAATGCAGACTCCTCCTGCATGTCAAGCAGGGCTGCACTCAGCCCTGCACACACCCATTTGTTCAGCCCACCATGCCTAAGTAATTAACAGAGAAGCACATTGACTATAAACATCCCCTGATCAGAGCAGTGCAGCCTAGGTTTCAGAGTCATCCATTGCAAGCTCCAGGCCTGTCCTGCAATTGTCTACCCTGAGATGCTGTCTGTTAATTGGGACCAGGATCCCACTGCATCAGGCCAGAGGCGCATACACAGAAACAGCAGTAAAAAGCAGCGGTGTTCCCAAGAGCTGGCAAGAGTCTGAAGAAGCAGTGAGGAGGAGGAGCTGAAGGATAGATGGACAGTAAAGAGATGGAACTGAAAAGCTGGAGTGGCTTAGCAACAGAAGTCTCACTTACTTTCAGCAGTGCTTTTGAAAACAGCATCCAAAATGACTTCTGCAGGGTCAGATAGAGGAAGTCAGCAGTGAAGCCAATACAGGAGCAGCAGTCCCATACCCTCAGGACCCCACAATTCTCTTGAGAGAGCTGGAGGTAGACTTCACGTGCTACAGATAACCAGCCCAGGTTGGTCAAGTCAGAAAGAAGTTAAATACTCCAGCAGTGCTGCTGAAAACAAGCAATATGGCACTGGCATGAATGCCAGCCTCAGCATCCAAACCACTGAAAGGAAAACCATGACAGCAAGGCTTGCTGAAGAAAAGAAGTCAAAACCTCTTGAACAGCAATGAGGGAGGGGAAAAAGGATCTGAAAACTCTGCAATCATCTGTACAAAGCTGCACCAAGATTGTGCAGATAGCGGAGTCCTCAAGGTGCTGTGAACAACACACACCTGGCCCATGGCTTAATGCTGGCTTTAGGTGAGAGAATTGCAACTGGGAGAGAAAACAAACGTAGCTAGAAGAAATTAGAAAATGCAAGTGGGACTGAGGGGGAGGAAACAAATCCAAGTCCCTATTTTCTCTCATGCAAGTTCCCAAATTTAAGGAGCAACCTTGAATTCTGTTGGTTTGCTTTTTTTTTCCTTCTTCTTCATGTGGGCTTTTTTTTTTGTTTGCTTGGTTTTTTTCTAATATGATGTCAGGAATTGCAAACCATATGTTGCAAGAGATAGCCATCCAAGGTAAGTGATGAAGTGGTAAAATAATAATGCCACAGATCCCTGCCCTGCCGGAGGTATGGCCTGGCTCCCAGGTGCTGAAGGACAAACCCATGGAGTCAATCCTGGCCTTCAGCAGTCAGCACAGTCAAGAGTGATCAAGAAGGACCTCTGCAGGGAAGCACCGGGGAGCATACTGCATTCATGGCTGCTCCCTGTGCTCCTGCAGACATTGCCATGGTGCAGTGCCAAAGAGAAAATGACATCCAAGACTTCACAGAACCTGCAAGGAAACTTGCTTTATCTGCTCCCTCTATCTCCTTGGTACAGCCACACAGCTGCTTTTAGTATCCACTCTCTAGATGACTTCTGTCTGCCAGCTGACGCTCATACAAGTAATATCACCACATG
The DNA here is from genome assembly GCA_013396635.1 of Penelope pileata. Taxonomy (NCBI): domain Eukaryota; kingdom Metazoa; phylum Chordata; class Aves; order Galliformes; family Cracidae; genus Penelope; species Penelope pileata. The sequence goes on along the minus strand of WBMW01000170.1, from coordinate 52,746 downwards.
CAACACCAGAAATGTTAAAATTCTAGTGACACAAGAATCATAGAATCATAGAAACGCAAGGTTGGAAAGGACCTACAAAATCATCTAGTCCAACCGTCCTCCTATCACCATCCCTACCCACTAAGCTACTAAATCATATCCCTTAGCACCTCATCCAGACGCTTCTTGAACAGTGCCAGGGATGGTGACTCCACCACCTTCCCAGGCAGGCCATTCCAGTGCCTGACCACTCTTGGAGAGAACAAGTTTTTCCTTATATCTAATCTAAATTTCCCGTGGCACAACTTGTGGCCATTCCCTCTCGTCCTGACAGTAGTTATCTGGGAGAAGAGGCCGACTCCCTCCTCACCACAACCTCCCTTCAGGAAGTTGTAGAGTGCAATAAGGTGTCCCCTGAGCCTCCTCTTCTCCAGACTAAACAATCCCAGCTCCCTCAGCCGCTCCTCATAAGACTTGTGCTCTAGACCCCTCACCAGTTTTGTTGCCCTTCTCTGGACACAAGAGACTACAAGAGTGATGTCAAACGTTGAGGCATTAAACAGAGAATGATGTGGAATGAAAAATATTGAAGCATTAAACAGCACAACACTGAGAAGTATTTGCTCAGGCTCTTACCCTAATCACACCAAAAATTCATGTAAGGCTTTTAAACTCAAATACTAGGTTCATTCCTACACTCTTATCCCTAACAATGTTCTAAAAGTGAGACAGAAGAAAATAAATAGGTTAGAAATAATTATTTCTCTACCTGATCTCTGTGCTGTTGCAGGGTGCATATTTTGGGGGGCTTTCCACTATCCATAGTTCTGCTTATAGGGAGGCAGAACCTACCTGGTTTGCAGTAATCTCAGCATATCTCCAAGTCCCTTGGTGTGCATTGTCTTTCTTCTTCCCAGAAGTCGCCATTCCCTGCTGGTTTATAAGCTCCCTGCTCCTTGGCTGGAACTTGGGACTCTGCAGGTTTTGATGTTCCCAAACTTCCAGTGTGTTGTGCTGGTCCCTGGAAGCCACCTGACAGGCCTTTCTCCATGAATTACAGTGTTCTTATAAACAGAGCAGCAGAACATAGGTTGCTGTCCTTGGGATTTCATAGGGAAGGTTAAGAAAAAGAAGGGAGAAACCTGCTATCTTGTTGTAAAAGATGACTAACAGTACTTGGAGGAAACATAGTCCAGGACAGTCATACTCCTCATTAAAAATTAAAGGTTTATTAGTACTTTTTAAGGAATAAGTAAATAGCACAATTTAGCCAGTTCCCTAATGGAAAAAATAGGATTAAACATAGCACCTTGCAAAGCTATGTGCTGCAGGACAAAGTTGACCCCAAAGCTGAATTTTGTGGAGCAAATCTCACCTTACTGGTGACACAAAGAACTACTGGGAATCATAGAATCATTAAAGTTGGAGAAGACCTCTAATGTCATCTAATCCAACTGTCAAACCGTCACCACCTTGCTCACTAAACCATGTCCCTCAGGGCCACATCTACCCTTTTGCTGAACATGTCCAGGGATGGTGACTTCCCTGGGCAGCCTGTTCCAATGCATTACTCTTTCAGAGAATAAATTTTTCCTAATATCCAACCTGAACTTACCCTGGCACAACTTGAGGCCGCTCCTTCTCATCCTATCAAATATGTAGTGAATGGTGAACTTGGCATTCACATGTCAGTGTCATTAGGAAAAGGGAGAGGACAAGAGAAGATGTGAACACAGAGGCTGTCCTGAGCATACAAGAGCAAGAGCTTTTAGAAATGGTGCAAGCAGAAAGAACAAACATGGCCATCCTCTGCTAGTGATGGTGTGCATGCATCTTCATCTGGAAATGCATAGCCATGTATCAAAGAACATTCCTGACTCGCATCATTAGTTACCCCTCCCAATATGAAAGGTTCAAACAGTCATGGCAACCACTCCACTCCACATCCAGAACATCAGTGTTCTTCTGTAAATTATCCTGTTAAACAAACTCAAAGCTAGTAATTTCATTTATTAAGTTTCCAACTATTTTAGTTAGTTCTCTTGTCTTTTGTTCTTCTATGTGATCGCAATATTCAACAGAAAACTTTCTTTCCATTCAAGTAATGGCAGGTACAGTTCCTTTGAAAAATTCAATCCTGCAATTTGATTTTACTTCACACATACGAACTCTCAGGAACAGATTCCAAGGGACAGCTCTTGAACATTGCTGTGGGAAAGACAGGTTGTTTTTCCTAAGAGACGTTTTAGAGCCTAGGGAAAGTGCATTTGTCAAGTGAGAAGCATACAGTCAACAGGGAAAATAATTCAAAATGAGGGAGCATTTTAAAATCCTTTCTTTGACCAACACCAGCAGTAAAAGTCTCTCTTGAAATACTGCAAGGAAATACAGCTAGCCTACACAGGAGAGCTGTGGCAGAGCAGGAATCTAAATGCAGTAATTAACAGAGAGAATTTAGCTCTGAATCACAAAACACAGCACAGCACATGATGCTTTCTATGTAAGATACTTTGAAATAATGCAAAGGACTTTAGTGACAGTTAATCACTCAGCAGCATGTCCCAGCAAGGATTCCCTGACCCTCTCTTGGGGTGATGCTTGGCCCTCTGAGGGTGTTTGAGTCCACATTAGGAGATCACATTTTGCAAAACTGGTGCCTGATGGACCAGCTAAAAGAATTCAACCTCATCGTTTGTGCAAAGAGCGGTCTAAAGCAGCTACAATGGAAGTATGAGAATCAGGATACAGAGCTTGCTGATCATTCAACCATAAGGGTGTGCTGAAAGATTTCTTTCTGAGCCTACTCCAGCACAACTCCTCCTGCACCGGGCCTACACAAGTCTGATTACTGTGCACGCTGTGCACTAGCTTGGCAATGAAGTCATTCAGTAGTCTGATTAAAATAACATCTTCTAATTCCCTTTTTGTTGTAATTTACAGTCTCTCTCCTTTGGCTGAACCTGCCAGCCATCCTGGAGGTGAACAAAGAGAATGTGCTAAAGTTGCCAATTCTGGGGCCTGGTGCAAGAGAAAGCCTTTGTTTCCAGGGCCTGTATTTACTCTGGAGACACTTAATCAAAGCTACGCAGAACATTGTAATTCTGTTACTTTCGTACGGGTATGAACTCGGCGTCTGATCCCTGCGACTATTTTTCAAATCCCCACAGTAAGTGACCTCAATTGTAACTTACACTAGGACTGGTTAAGAAAGATTCAAGTTTTTTCAAAATGGCTTTAGATAATTAGATTACATCACTAGTGTTGTTGTATTTCATATTAGCACCATGGACACCAGCTAACTTCCCTGCACAGCTGAAATGAGTATCAAGACTGTTGCAGCAAAAGGCCGTTTAACACTCACAGTGCAAAAGGAGACTTGGAGGGAGCCCATTCCCTAGCATGGAGGAATTGAACATTTGGGATAATATGATCAATTTCTGAAATTCCTAACATAAAATCAAAGGACAATACATACAGGCACTTCCAAAATAAGAAGGTCATAAAAGTGTGCATATTAGATTTTTTCAGTGTGGTATAAGATCACCTTTTAATAATTCAGATTGATTTCCACCATATGTGAAAACTGCACATACGGAGCCAACATCTGATAAATCATTTGATTTATATTCAAAAATCACACAGAAAACTCTAAAATTCTCTGATGACTCCAGTAGACATTTTTTATCCAGGTACAGCTGAACAAAATCATAAATAATTTCAAATCACCAAGTTCTTGATTTGCTCTGTTACACAAATCCTGAAGCCTATAATGAAAGATTATGAGGCAAAGCAAAACTACACTGAAGCCACTCATGCTGTTGCAACTCTGACTAATCTAGCTGAGAGCTTTGCTGTGAAGAACTACAGTCTCCTTTCAGCACAGAATTATGTACGGAGGGAACTTTCCTGACAAAAGAGATGGTGTGCTACTTAACATGCAAATATTAGAAACCTCTTTTGAAATACAGAAACTTGAACAAACAGATTTGTAAATCTAGTAGTTTTTTAGCACGGACATGGATGCCGGTTATCCTAGATAAACATTAAAAATGAAGATCACTGATTTATTTTTAAACTGTTATTTATTTTTTAAATGTCTCCATTACACAAATGTAAACAAAGCACACTAGAAACAGAGCACTCTGTGAGAAGTCCCCTGAGCACTGCCTGTGTGCGTACATCCAGCCCAGAATGTGCCTTATGGGCAGTGACCTCCAAATAATTCCAGCTGATCTCCTTGGAGAGGATGCTGCTATATCTAGGATCAGTTCTGGGTGGTCTCTAGTTGCATTGGAGAGACTGTTCTAATACAGATTATGTTGTAAAATATTTTGTGACTTCTTAGGAAATTATGATAGTGAGAAAACTGTAGCATTTAGCACAGCTCCTGCCATCTCTATGAGATGAATCACACCAGCACCTACTTATGTCATCTTTAGTTTGTTTGCACTGAACTTTCACCAGACCATTCCACCACCAGTCAGATGCTGAAACTGGTCAAGAAGCACTGCATGCCAGTCTGCAGGGCATGGGGCTAGGACTCAGAGGTTTGGATTTGTCCCAAGTTTATTGCTGAATTGTGACCTTGGTTCACTTTGCCTCTGCTTCAATTTTAGCTTTTGTAATCCTGCAGTATGTTTGTGTGGAGGTATCTGCAACTGTGAGCAAGCCAGAATTTCTTGCGTGCTGCCGTACCAAACCTGAATAGTAGCAGCAAAGTGCCAAAGAAGTTGTGCTGTCAACTACAGACAAGAGGTGGCCTACAAACTAAAGCCTGGACACAGATTCAAAGCCAGCCACTCTCCGTCTCCCACCAGGAAAGTATAGGGGCAGTGCAGTTATGCTCCTCATTCCCTAGACTGTGGTCTGCTGAGAATTGCCTCATCACATATTATTTGCTCCTTCATTTCTGAGCAGCGGAAACCATGAACTGATGATATACAATATCTTTCCTGCTTTACTAGTATCGTGTTTCAATTAAAACCATTGCAACAGATACTACAGAAGCACAATATGTGCTCAGAAACAGCAGGAAAGGTGATCTGTGGTACAAGCTTTGTGTTAAAATGTAGTCTACCATACGAATTAAATCAAATCTCTGAAAGGGAGCAGAGGAGAGCAATACAACCCCAGTCCACAAGCCAGTGCATTCAGACACATTAACAAAAGATCACAGTCAGTTGTACAAAAAAATGCTTGAGCACAAAGCCCTTTTGTAGCATCAGATGATGATTGTGATCTAATAAGACCAGCTCCATACCTACCTGAAGCACTCTCAGCTTGATTTTATGCTTACTCCCTTTTGTTTACTACTGTCAGACCCACCTCAACATCTGAGAGAAAGCTGTTTCTAATTCAACATGCAAATGCTTCTCCTGTGCACTTAATTCGCATTGTGCTAACACATACAACGTGGATAAAGGAGAAGTGATTCTAAATCACAGACAGCTAAATGGGGCTGGTTGTTCTCTGAAGAGGCAGTCTTTTGACTTACTCTTTGTTAGAAGTTAAGATTGTGTCACTGGAAATCTATGATGAATTCTATCCCCTACTGAATGGCAAAACTCCCAGCTACTTCAGCAAGGCCAGGAACAGACTTCATCCTCTGTATCTATAGCAACTCAGAGGCATAAATTGCATCCATGAGACCTTAAAGTCAGAAAGCAATGGGTGGCAATCATAAAGAAGCTGTTTTTCCCAGGATTCTTAGAAAACAGAAGACAAACAAATAAAAATCCAGAATATTTTAACATTTAATTTCCCCAGCCCCTCTTCATGAGCAGCTACAAGTCCTAAGAGTTTCCCATTGCCAATGGTCAATGATATCATTCACACTGATTTTTCTACATCCTCCTTTTGCTGGCCTTTCTTAGGGCTGTTGCAGTTTCCTGTGGGCTTTGGTTTGACTTGTGTTTTTCTTGGCTGTGAACTGACCTAAAAATATGAGGCTATTTCAGGCAAAAGTATCAAAAAAAGATTTTAAAAAAAATCTGTATTTCAATTCGTATGCTTACTGTCACTCAGCCCACTTAGCATTTTTAAAATACATTATTTATTTATTTGTGTGTTCAACCAAAGCTGTGGCAGTACTTGATGCAAACAGAATATAATTACACAGGCTGCATGCAGCAATAGAAATTAAGTTCTTTCACAAAGTGCTTCAAGCTCTTCCAGACAGACCCAGAAGCCTTGCCACAACCAGCACCCTGGTTTCTCCCATCATCCAAACCTGGCCTCTACACAATGCCACTCACCACAGTGAGCCCTGCTTCAGGCTAGAAAGGCAGCCTCAGTTCCAGAGACAAGAAGCACCTTCCTGGGTGTTCCCTGGTGATTTCCCTGCGAGCAGGCTCGGAGCGGATGGCAGGATTCGGTAACACCACGATGAATGCTGAAGGCTGCGCTTCCAACCTCGTCTTTCCTTCTCAAGAACACTTCCAAGCTTGCCATTGTACAAATTGATATAGTATTTTAACAGACTGCCTATATCTATGTGGACATCCAAGCATATAATTGAAGGAATATTCTAATATTCAATTAGTCATATTTTTCAACTGGTACAAGTCTAACACTGTAATCATGACATTACGGCACACTTGTGTATTTTGATGTGGTCTTTTTGTAATAATATACAAGGCAATGGCATCATTTTGTCCAAATGAATATCTACGTAGTGGCATTAAATCTAAGCTTTTCCAGTTGCTGAAATGAATCTCATCATTCTAAGAGAAGAAAAAGCCCCTAAGCGAATTGTATTTCTAATTTGCTAAAAGCTGCACCTAAAAAGCCCCAACAACAAAACAAACAAATAGAAACAACAACAAGAACAAAAAACCAACAAAAAGCAATTTCCCACCTAGAGACCTACAAATTTATCCAGTCCTCCTTGCAGGTTACGGTGCAACCATGAAGCAACTGGAAATTATTAAGGGTAGAACTGCAGTTACTGTGGTTGATGCTATTTAGAGCTGCTTTCCTTCCTTCTTACTGAAGAAAGGCACCAGTGCAGATCAGTCTAAGTGCTGCAAAACTAAAGTAAATGAAATAAAGTGATTCAATGACACTTTTGGCAGTGGGATGTGGGAAGGGCAGAGTGTGAGGTATTCTGAATTTTCTGCACTGTCTTCTGATTTATTAGTGGTGGAAGTCAGTTGTGCTCTGATCCATCAAAGCAGGTGAACATGCAAACAACCTTTTGTTGCAACTGAACATGTCTGAGTCACCATTACTCAAGAGTAAAGATGGATATCCATAACCTGTGTGTTTCCTGGAGAATTTTAACTTGGTTACTACTTTGGGAAATATTAATTTTGTGGTTTAACACTGAAGTACTGACTGCATATCCAAGTCACTTCTTCACTGAAGAGCCCACCAGCTCCTAAGGTCAAAAGGACTTCCCCTGTAACATAAGCCATTATCCTACCCTGCTACGTCAGCATTGGAGCTGGTAACTTGCATCTCGTCAGCGCCAGTCTGAAGACATTAGAAGACAATGGGCTTCTTTTAGTACTTTATTGCAACGCACAATTACTCTTCATTTATTCATTTGGTTTAACTGCTCTAATAACTCATTACACAACCAGCTTGGTGATACTCATCCACGTGTACACAAGCTCACAGGGCTTCTAAGAAAAACATAAAAAGTTTTTTGTCTCTGTTTTTCATCTGCAGTTGACTTCTCTCCAGCCTCACTACTGCTGCTGTGATCTCACGTTGGCCAGTTTCCATGCCATCCTTCACTTCTTTTCAAGAAGATTCTCCTCTTTCATTGTCAGGGTTATTTTGTGCCACGCTCCTTCTGTTCAGAGATGAAATTCCCCAAAGTAGTGCCTACTTCTCAGTTCCGAAATGCTTATTTGAGCACTTTAGAAATTGGCTTTGGCTTTCTAAGATTTTGAGGATAAATCATCTCCTGACAGGAGACATCAGGTGCAGGTTCAACTTTGTGTAAAACATAGGTCTCGTTTTCATGTTCCTAAATAGGAAATTAGAATTACAGGTTTTCACTTGTGGGCTTAAAGATCTTGACAAGAATGTCTGTGCACGAATTATAGTTCCACATCATTTGGCAGCAATTGCTCAAGTTGTCATAAATAGTTTAAATCTCCACCAGTCACACAATCTGCTCATTGGGAAGCAAGTAGCTGGATAAAACCAATGCCCTTGATGGCTCAGGATCAGAATGTTAAAAGATGCAAGACACAAAGCGTGGTCTCATGGAAATATTTATGAGGACTCTAAATGGTACCAAAAGCGGGTGCATACCACTTTCATACATCATGATTCCATAATTTCTTCAACTTTCAAAATAGTTCTGGACTGTAGTACATTAGTCTAGAACTGTATTTCAAACTTTTATCTAGCACACACGTGCTCCACCAAAGTAATGATCTATTTAAAAATATTTCATATATTTAACCTTAACTCTACAAGACATTAACTTGTAGAGTTAGCCTGGATTATTATCTTTACTGCAAAACAAACCTTATTTTTGGGGGGAGGAGATTTTAGGCCAACAGTTCCCAGCTTCTAAATCAATGACAAATCTCTCCAGATTTAGAGGCACTAACAACTGCAGTAGTTGAATCATCTGGGGTATTATTTAGCCACAATTTGTTCTACAGGTGTTTAGGAGACAGCCTAAGATGTGATAATATATGTCCAAATACCTATTTACCAGTGTAGGAATAACATACATAGCTTTCTGTAGCTTTGCTATGGAGCTGCTTTAATTTAGAGGCCAGTTACCTGGGTTAACTTTGCTGTGTTGTCTGTGATACAGAAAGTAACTTGTTAGGAAACTGCATTACATTGATTAGATTTGCTTTGCATCCCTACCTTTCTTTGTTGCTCTAAGGTAGCTACAACCAACGCACTAAAAAGTTGGAGGAAAACTTTATTTCTTTCCCTGCCTGCTAACAAAAATTTGTAGGCTGGATGTTACAAATATCCAGCCAGGTGTTTGTACAGACATTTCCTATATATCTGCTCAGATTTATGGGAAAAGATGCCCTAGAAGCTTGTTCAGTGTGATCTTTTAATGGGAGGTCTGATTTCAAACCATATTGTAGTTCATCTCAAAAGCCATTGCTTTTGAGGCATTGTTCTTCCTTGTTTTAGCGGTAGGTGCCAGCATGACATCTCTGTGATATGGGATGTCTTCTTCGTGTAGCAACTGAAGTAATATGACCTGATAAGCTAGGAACTGTCAGTGTTTTGTCTTCTGCTCTGGAGTCAGAAAGCAACTATGGCATTAGACTAGAGAAAGATGACATTACAGTGCTAGGGATGAAGTCTCAACGCCTTCAGTTCCCCACAGTTACGTCCTGTGTTAATCTAGGATAACAGAATGCTACTCCAATTACTGGAAAGCTTACAGAAGTCAGGAAAAAATCATCAGTATTACATAGATCTAAACTTTCCAGATGAACTGTAATAATCAAAAGTGCATAATGTGAGCTATATCGGAAACCTCTGCAGAGTTTGATTTGTAGATTTTTCTTTCTTTCCATCCCCAGCTTTGGTCTTCCTCACCCCCACCTTATTTTTATCATGTCTCCTTTCCAGTATTCTCAAAGCTCCCCATCTGAGATCGGTTCCTTTGGAACAGTGCCCTGCACATAAAATTATCTAAAGCAATCTTCCTTTTATTCTAATACTGACATTCATAATCCTCTAAGGACTTAAAAGAGAAAGAAGGAATAATATCAATTATGGGAAAAAGGCTTTCATAAACTTAAAGGGGTTTTGATCTGTTAAAATAAAATAAAAAAAAATCAGCCATTTGCGTAACATTTCCCAGGCTAATCCCTAACATAATTCAAATGAGATGGGTTAGCATAGAAAAAATAATAGAAATTCTTTCTATGGGACCAAAACATGAGGTTTTGTTTATTTAAAATAATTGCAGCTGTGGGATAAAGAACTTTAACTATACCAAACAAACAATCCTTGTTCAGATGTTACCGTAATCACATCTTCACTTTTCTTTTTTAGAGTAAAAAGGTGGTTACAAAGAATAAGAAATCCAGCAAATCCAAGCTATTCACTATTTCAGACCTTAGGAAGACACAAGGTCACCTGTACTCTGTTCAAAGGTACAGGAAGGGATATAAAAAGATGCCTTGCACAAGTAAGAGGAGAATATCCTCCTCCTCCCCAGACAAGTGTATAAATAGCCTTCTGCAAGATGTATTCCAACAGCAGGCCTGCAGTGTGCTGATATCTAATTCTCCAACTCCACAACTGTTCAGCTTTGACATTAGTGTGTGTGGTAGGTAAAATCCACAAACGCAGAAGAGATCTTTAATTAAAAACAAAAGTTTGGTCTAAATTGCCACTTGAAAACTGAAGAATTTTAGGAACAGACCTAAAACCTGAGGACCATGGTTCTTCACCATGCTTCTATCTCTGCTTTGAGTTCAAAACATACCGACATGAAAACATCAGATTAGAAGTTTTATTTAGAGATTAATATTTGGGTAGATTTAACTTTACTCCCTGCATTGTTTGAACTTCCATGTTACAGAATTGCATAATCGCTGACCTGCAGGAGTTGGAAGGGACCTCAGGAGATCATCAAGTCCAAACTCCCTGCTAAAACAGGTTCCCTACAGTAAGTCATACAGGTAGGTGTCCAGATGGGTCTTGAAAATCTCCAGAGAAAGAGACTCCACAACCTCCCTGAGCAGCCTGTTCCAGTGCTCTGTCATCTGCACTGTAAAGAAGTTCTTACGCATGTTTGTGCGGAACTTCCTGTGCTCCAGTTTTTGGCCATTAAATTCCTCCATGTTTAGTGAAACAATTCATTAAACAAATAAACAAAATCTTCATGCCTTTTTTCCAATTCCCTGAAGAACAAACTAGCAGAAATCTTGAGGTCTGGTAGCCATATGTTTTTTAATAGCTGGGACAGCTCTAGTAATCGTGAATATAAATGATACTTTTATGCTGTGGTTTTCTTGTTCAAAGCGAAGACCTAATCCTTTCCCTGAGCACCTGCAGTTACAGTCAGAACTGGGACTAGGACTCACATTTCTCTAGGTCTTGCTCTTTCTGCTCCTCTACATCAAGGCATGACCGTCTGACAGTTGAGATTTGCAAAATCAGAAATTTTCTCAAAGCTCAAGGATCATCCAAATATTTTTTCCTTCCTCACCTGAAAGACTGAAAGACTTTGACTTGGGAAACTTTTGTGTGATTTCTGTCACTTCTGCAGTTTGACAGATGACAAGCAATCTGAATTGAGTTCTCCTGCCGAGATTTTCCCATTTCATGACGTTAAGAACACTGGAATCTTAAGGGATACAAAAAAAGCCAAGGCTGGATACTGTCCTGTAAATGAAGCATCAATTCACCCTCAGTGACAGGGAAATGGAATTTGTATTAGAGGACCACAAATCCCATACGCCCATTGGTAGGGGTAAGCCATACCTAGGCATCTGGGGCTAAGTAGGCTGGTTGAGAAGGAGTTGTCTTTGGAAGATTCAGATCTGAACACTGAATGTGGAAGGAGAAACCTCAAAAAAAGCTACCCCAGTTATTTTTCCTTTCACTGCTGAACACAGCTTGCCAAGCTTTATTTATTTTGTTCTTCTGTAATTCCCCAAAGCTTCTCCTGGTCTTCTGCTGTATCTAGTTCCAGCTGGAAGCCAGAGTTGCAAAGGCACACACAAATTGAAAAGTATGGAAGCAACATTAATACTGGCTTTTCCAAAGAAAAGTTCATGATAAGCTTTCAGAAGAACAACCAGACAGCAAGTCATTAGCAGACTTCAAAAGAATTAATTTTTCTTTTTTTTTTTGAGAGTAATGTTGAGGCAGCTCTTAAAATCAGACAGAAATAAAGTCTGACACACTAGGATACTCCAACAATTTATTACAAAGTACTTTCCTATATTCAAGTGAATATGGTCTATACAGCTGACAGTCAAACAAGCAAAGGTTTTTTGGCATTAGTTTCCACAGAGTTGCTTTGTTTATCTTGCAGTACTTGACATTTTAAAGCAACTAGGAATATGGACTCTTAAATTTTAAAGAAAAATGTGTTTCCAAACTGGATAGCTGGGAAAAAAAAAACAGCTAAAAAATATAACCAGTGTTTGTTTTCAAGGTTCTATTTTCCCAATTTCATACTTCGGGATTCAATTTTCTAATCCAGTCGTATTATTATTATTATTAGATTACGACTCCTTAAGATACAATATAGGTCTCAGACCTACTTGATTATGGATTTCTTTCCACAACCTTCTGCCTCTTCATTGCTGTGGAGTAAACAGAACTGTCTCTCTCCTTTGTGCTGTTGGGTAATGATCATAATGTAGTAAAAACCATAGACAGTCAGACCTCTTCTCCATTAAGTTCAGCAAATACAACACAGTTAGAAGCATAACTTTCACGTCTTTAGGGTGCACTGCTCTTCTATTAGCTTAATCTATGGATACTCTGTAGACAATTATTTTTAAGCCTTTTACACCAATACATATAAATCCTTCAGACAATTTAAAACATTTGTGATTTATGTAAGATTCAGGAGTTCAACAGTCTTGGGACAATTCCTCCTACTTATGTTCCCTATCAAAGGCAAATAGATGTTGCTATAACCTTTTGAAAAAACTTGCTCTTGGAAGTGTTATAGTAAATACGTAAATATGCTTTGAAATTGAATATCCTTCCTGAAGTGGAAGCCCTGGAGTACAAGAGCTCTTTGAGAGTATGTTTTGGTTTCATGGGATTGTACATATGGGATACTTAGCTGTGACCAGCAAGGCTGTGAGTCATCACTACCATACTCTCTTGTCAAGAAAGTTCCAGGGAGGAAAGCTGTCCCTGTGCAAGGAGAGGGTAAGGAACGTGTTTGCACTGTGACCCACATCCAGAGGTCTTTGACAGGAGTTAAGAATCTATTACTCCACCATACACCATGAGTAGATTATTTCTGCCTTAATATAAAACCATCTGAAACATTTTCCATGTTGCTTCTCATCTCCTTCACATGGAATTCTTCATTTCAAAAAGCTTTTCACCTGTCTGTTCATTAAGCTTCTGCTTCCAGCAATAAAAGGTCTTAGAGCCAGCATAAATTACACTGCTGACACTGCAGTCAGTAAAGCTGTACTGCTCTACACCAGCAGAGCCCAATCCTTTGAGAACAATTTGTCTCAGCCACTCCTTTCACTGCACCATTCCATACAAGTTGATGGCTCTGATGAGTTTCCCAGGAAAGGGTACCCTCACGTGACTCCCAGAAAACGACTGCCTTTTCCAGCCGGAGTCTGAACTGAACAAAATATCCTCCTCTGACTGTACTGCACTCTTAGAAATTTGTTGCACCTTCCATCTTTTCCTATGATGAAAAAGAAGAGAAACTTTTGTTCTCTCTTTAAGAGTTTTGGCTCTGGCCCACTGATACATTGAAGAGGACTGGGAAGTAGGAGTAGCAATTAGTCTTTGTGCTCAGGAGACTATTTCTAACTGTGGAACATAGATTGGTGTTGTTACAGCGAGTAACGACAGTTACGTCATGGCTGCAGACCAGAAAAGGACATTTCTGGGCCAGTACAACAGTAGAATGAACTAAGATGTTTCACAGGTTTGGGGGATTCAGCAGGAACAGAAACACATGCGCTGCTTGGAAGAGCCCGCATGTCTCTGTGTCCAGAAGAAGCTGTCCAAGGGGAAGACACAGGTAGATGATAAGTGGTTTTCTGTCAGGCCAGTGCATGGAATAAGTTCGCTCCGAGACCGCTATTTTGCTCTTGCAATCAGTCAGTCTGAACAGTGTGTAGCTCTTGATCAGCTTGAATGGCTGAAACCAAATCATGTTACAAAGCATTTCATCTTCTGCCCAATTCATGTTTCATAAATTTGAGGCAGGGGATTCATAAGCTACCCATTGCTTGTGAAGTGTCTTCCACAAATATTCCCTTGGACCACCTCCAGGGGAAAGAGCACTCTCTTTTTCAGTTCTGTCTTTTAACTCCTTCTGAAACTTACAAATGGCATTTGGAGAGTTCTTGCACAGAAACCTAGGGCCATACTTTGCTTTACACTCCTAAATTTCAAACTTTTTTCCTCCGTGTGGTCACCAAAACTGCTTGTGTTCCCAGATAGGGTTCTGTGGATAGTGACATTCACAGCGCTGGGATTTAATATGCTATTGATTATATTAAGTAAATTAGAGGCACAAGGAGGCACAGAGAAGCCAATGACATAATTATGAGCTATTCGTGTTTTAAGGGCCAGGTCAGGATCAATGCACATGTGGACAGGCACAGCATGGGCAACGACCAAAGGTGAGATGCAAGACCTGAGCAAAGCAGGCTCCTGGCAAGGCACCATACCTTGCCTCCATATCCAGCACCCGACCCCTCATCTTCCCCCCTCAGAGCTGGAGCACCATGGGGCCAGTCCCAATATTGAGCTGCTGCAGCGTCTGGTATTGCTCTCAGGATGCTGACTAAATGCCTGGAGGATGGCTGGTAAACTGGACATTTCTCCTTTTTTAATAAAAACACATTAACAAAATAAGCGTGAGGATGAAAAATCTACTGTTCTGAGGGTTTTGTTTGTTTGTTTGTTTTCTTCCCTTCAAACGAAAGCATACGCAAGATACTAAACATTTGATTCACCTAATTCTGCTTCTAATATTCATCAGAAGGCAGGGCACATACTGTCAGTGCTGGAAAATCTGCTACAGACCAAAGCCACCAAAATTCCAGCCCTGCCCTTTATTTTTGCCTTTTCTGCACTCCTAAAGAGGCTTGGGAAGATCACGGGGGAGGGGCCTCATCCGCACTGCCCTGATTTGCAGAGGCAGTCATCCAAAAATAACATTCTGGGTCGAGTTCCTGGAGAGGGATGTTGGGGTTTTGCGGTGGGGAAAAGCTGGCAACCTTGACTCTGGTCTGCAAAAATCTTCCTTCACCCCTTACACATTTATTGGCTTGTTTTCACACCTTGCCCCCTTTGAAGGATTATATACAGTAACACAATGCTGTCTGGAGCTTCAGATTTTTCGAAGGTTCATTCAAGCTTGAAGCAATCCCTTGCCCCCAAAAAATCAGAAAAAAAAAATAGCCAGCTCTGACTTGATTCCCTTCATAGACTTCCCCTGACTTTTGTTTTTGAAAGAGCTGTGCCACTTCTGCGTGTTCTAACATATCCTTCTTAACTCTCGAAAAATGCCATATTTAAAGCTTTAACTGCCATATGTCCTATATAGACATATGAAGCATATTTCTTTTTTTATTCATATTTTATTGGAAGTCTTACAAAACATACAGAACAGATGCCAGTACATCAAATTCATCATGCTGAGCCTTGATTATACAGACCCCGAAGCCCCAGCACTGCCATACAATCTTTCCTTTCAGGAAATAAAAGCCAAAGACCAGTTTTCCTGCAGGACCACTTGTGGGTATGAGCTGAAGCCCTTATTACCGGAGGTTCCTTGGATACAATTTAAAGTTTGAAAGTCCCTCCTGTTCGTTCATCATAAGGTACCTCTCAAAGTCTAGGCATGCCACTAGAAGTAGGAGCACCCGTCCAAAACGAGGGAAGCGCTCAGCCAAATATCTGCTTCCAGCCTAGTAGCAGCCTTTTCTCTGAGCAAGAGAGCGGCAGATGAAGGGAGAGATTAGCGTACAGCAGCTTGGACAAGGAGTGCATCATCCCTAACATCTGCCACCAGAAGCTGCTGCTATGGGCAAGGACACATCACATTAGTCGCAACAAAGCAGGACTGTCAACAGAGCTGAGTCTACTTTGCAAGGAAGAGATGAAAGAGCTCCCTGAGAGCTTGATGGGCTAAGCCATGACAAAATAGTAATTAAAAATGAATAAATAAAGCAGATTCTCATTGGGCCAACATTTCCTCCTATACTTTGTGGTGTAAATCAAAGCAAGCATGACATTCTCCAAAATTTTAAATTTATTTACACGTGTTTGGGCTGACCATGTTTACTCACTCGGGGTTTCACTCCACCACTTGTTAATGCATTTGGCATGCTCTCGTGTAAATAGATCTAGAATTTCAAAGGAAGGTCATTCTCTATTCCCCCTCCATGCAAAGGGAACATGCCAGAACTATGCTGAGGATATGGAATGAGATCACTCGAGATCAGAGTCACCATGGGTGGGTAACGATGAGGTTACCCCTATGGTGTGCGTAGATGTATTCCAAACCCTCATTATAGTTATGATATATTCTCATGAACACAGCAAACCCATCTTTGAAACTGTTCCTTGATTTTAAGTCTACTTGCAGCTTTATGGAAGCCGCTACTGCAGAGATTTTCTGCTGATGCAATGCTAAATGGCAGTAAATGAGGGAAAGAAAGCAGTGGTGTGAGAGGACTAGAGGAGTACAGAAAAGGGAATGGAAGGAAAGAACTGAGAAGGAAAATGTTAGAAAAGGGCTCCCTAATGCATTTGAGGATGTAACTTCAGAACACTTCTAAACCTCTATTTATAAATCTCTACTAGGGGCCAGCTGTGTATGTAGATCCTAATACCTACATGCCTGATGGGGTCAGTGGACACTCTCTCATCAGCTTCACTGCACTCCGAGTTAGATCCTGCCAAACCTCTGCTTCTTTTCTGTTATTAAGAGGCTTTTAGAAAAACAAGCACTTCTTGCAAGTCAAATACTAGAAATTGCAATAATTTCAGTTTCTTGGCGAAAAAAAGATTCAATGTTACATGGGACTGGAGACACCTCTACCGACCATAAAACGCCTCCACCAATTCTCCATCTCCATTAATCCAGGTGATCGTACTGTTGTATTGCTAAGGCAATATCCTGCAGTGCATAAACATCTGTTCTGATCCCATCTGACATATATTTTGTTCATATTTATTCTGTGCTACTGTGGGAATAAAATCTATGTTGCATTTTAGCTTTATTTTTTAAACTTTATGGTAAAGAGCTTTGAATTTATTTTACTTATAGTAAAATTTTCTTTCTTTTCAATACATCTGCTGGTTGGCACAAACATATTGCTATAGCTGGCTGAATCCCTAGAGTTTAGAGGAATATTTCTGGTCACAGGGGATTTAGCTCAAAATGTGTTTCAGGATTATTCACTCAAGGATTAAGGCAAAATAAAATCCATATAACACTTACTATTTTATACTTAAAATTTAGAAACTGCTTTGAAAAACCCAGCCAGCAAAAATATATTTTCTATTTTATAGTCTCTGTATCTAACTATGAATGCCTGTCTGCTGAATTTGCTGAAGGCACACTTCAACCTTGTTTGTTTGTTTGTTTTTAATTTGTTTGTGTTGGCTTTTGTTGTTACTTCTGAAGAGGGCACTGCATCAATACCCCCTAACTCTCCTTCTGGACCAAAGACGGAATTTCTGAAAGCATTTAATGTTGTGTCTGAACATTAGAACTACCCCAGAACATAGAACTATCCCCGTGCTACTATCCAAGTGGCAGCTTAACTGGTAGCAGAATTAGGCCATCAGAGAGGCTTTCTGAAAATCCTGCTACCTCATTTAAGTAGCAATAGCTCATTTGTGCCCAGTAATTAATGACCACTATGAAAAGTAGAGATTTTCAGGACTCAAGAAGGCTGAGAGGGAACTTTGATTTTTGGGTTGATAAGATTTCTTTACTCTTTCAGATCAACAGAAGTTTAGAAGTGCTTTACTAAAAAGCGAAAACACAAATGTGAAAGTCACCCTGTTTCCAGATAGGTAGCAGAACATCATTTCTATAATGTTCTGATGTTTCTATGATTCTATCATTTTCTCTCCACTGCAACCAGCTGCAAATATCATTTGCCAGTCTCCTTCCTAGCTCCCACTAGAGCTGACCACAGCAAAACTAGTATGTCCCATTACTGCAAGGCACTGATTTTGATGAGTGGCTTTTTGTATGAAACTACTCAGCTAAGATGAGAGGAACTTTTAATAGTTCTTAGAAAGCCAAACATCAGTACTAATAGGGATAAAACACTTCCAGCAGCTAGCTAAAGGAGAAGAAAGTCAGATAAATGTATCACATCATCTAAGACTGACAAAACCATATTTAAACTCTAACACAGTAGTGAAATGGAGCTATGGTGGCACATTCAGCTCCTTGCTTTCTATTTGGAAATGGCATCCTGTGAATTCTGTTTTTCTCATCTTTAGCTAAGGGTTGATTGAAGCTCATCTTAACCAAGCCCATCCACTCACCCACAGTTTCATAGCACCGTAGCTGGGTTTGAGAAGCATGAGTGGTTTTGTGCAGGGTTTGTGGACATATCCACTGGGGGGAGAAAGAATTATTTTTAGACATATCCTGATGCATCATGGTGTTTATGTAGAAAATTTAACAACAGTTGGTCAGAGAAACTTTGACTTTTACCATGTTAGCACATGAGTGAGAGCTGACTCATTTTTATTATCTGAGTGGGTCTCAACTACTGGAACCATCATTTCCAGTACTCACATCTTTTACTTCTCACATCATCAATTATTCCTCTGCATCTGTCTCCCACACATATTTCAACTTTCAAGAATCAAGAATAAAGGAAGTGGGAACACCCTATTCGTTCCAGTACAGAAAACAAACTACTATTTTTGGGTTAAAACATGACAAGAAATTGCAGGACATTATGAATACTAGGCAGTTAGCATCTCCTAACTTCTTTGTGCAAAGGTGCTGTTGAGGACACAAAGAGAAGCCCCAGCAAGCAGAGGCTGTCAAATCTTTAACAAAGAAGAAATCTTTGCTAAACTATTTCAAATAAAATAAATTATGTAGGTTGCTCCAAAAGTAATCTCTCCTATTTATTTCCACTGCTGAAACTATAACAAAGAGCACAATAATGCTATTTGATAGAGCAAATTCTCAGCTACAAAACACTGTTTTCCAACATATTCACCACCATTAGCTAGGCATTTTCACCAGTTATGAACAAGAACCTGCATGCCACACTCGTAAAAATCTGCACCAGTGAAGGTGACCCACTGTCGCTGGCACCACTGCTGAAAAGCACCGACACCACCTCACTGTGCTCACATCCACTGTTTGGTCTCCAGAAGCATTCAGCAAGCGTCGATGCTTGTCAGTGGATGCCATTTTTTCTGCATGGAGGAATTCAGTTTCACCCCTTTTCTCCATCCACACTCCCATGTCAGACGCCATTTGGTCAGAGTGCCCCTCTGCTGCCCTCTGTCACATGGCAACAAAATGGAACAGAATATTGGTGAGAAGGTTCAGACTCTGCTGCCGTCCCACCAACATCCGCCTCTGACATTGTGGGCCAACATAATAAAATAGGAGGCATAACTTTTGGACCAGCCTTCATATAAATTATCTTTAAAGGAAAAAAAATTCTTTGCACAGAAGCATTTTCACTCACTTGAACATTAATACACCTGAGAGTTTTGTTGCATTAGTCAAGTAATCACAGAACCATAAAGCTGTAAGACACCATGTAAAGCATATTTTCACCCCAGGACAGATCAGCCCTAAATTTTTCAGTTCTTCAGAACTTTATTGAGGCTTTATCAAACCTCTCACATTTTCAGTGATGGAAATTATGCCATTTCCCCAGGCATTTCTGCTCCATTGTTTCACTATTCTTAGTATGAATTTGTTCTCCAAGTTTATTTAAACCCAGTCCTTGTCAAGTCACCACTGTTGTGAGGACCAGAGTTCTCCTTCTAACATTGCTGCATACTGTTACGGAAAACAAGCAATTCTGAATGAAAGCTAACCTGAATTTAAAAAAAAAAAAGAAAAAAGAAAAAAAATAAGGAAAAAAAAAGAAAAAAAACCCTGGTGCTTGAAATTTCAAAACATGAGCTATTTTTTGCTTTGTTTTAACACATGCCTTTTTACATGTTGGCTTTGCTTAAAAGCATTATGAAAAAAGCTGTTTTTATGGTGTCTCAGAAGAAATTCAGTCCCAATATGGATATGCAATAAATCAGACGAAGCAGACTACTCTCACAAGACTAGAAGGCTGATTTGTGCACCAGTATGGTTTCAGAAAAGTTAAGCTTTTAGTTTCTTATCTAAACCAAGCTATTTGAGGTTCACTCGTCACTTGGTAGTAATCTAGATTTCACCTCCAGAGACTTCTCTTTAAATCCTGGTTTAGGTCACAGTGAAAATGAGTTTGGTGGTTTGCATCCTAGTGGACTTCTGTCAACATTGAAAAACCACCACCCAATCCAGCACAATGGGAAATTTTTGCTTAAAAGAAAGCCTGGACTGGAATACCAGAGATCATTACAAGCTGAGACAGAAGTATCTTGCCGTAGCTACATGGAGAATTTTGAAAAGCACCTGACACAAAGAAGCCTCACAACAAGCAATAGAAATTTTCTGCTGTCCTAACGGGTATGTATTTGTTGTTTGACTGAACTCAAATATTTTTGATTTGGTAACTTCACATATTGTTCCAAAAAATCTCATGAGAATCTAATAAGCAGCAATGATTATAAGAGAAAAGGATCTCAGACCCTGTACTTTAGATTATTGGCAATATGTTTTACCATCACCCCACAGAACATAGATGTCAAAGAAATTATTTGTTGAACAAAAATGTTTCTGTATGAAGGTATATTAGAAAGATTGATACTGTTGGCCTCAAGGGAAATACAGAAATTAAGGAAAGTCAGAGACAATGGCAAGTTTTAGACCAGTGTATGGATTTTACATTTACCATACTCAAAAAACCCCCAAGTCCTTAAGTACAGCAACAGAAAAACATCCAATTAATGTCTTCCTCATCTTTTACTCCCGTAACCCTCCCTTTTCTCATTCAATCATATGAAAACTCATCCTCAGCTGGTCTGCAATACACAGACACAAAATGAAACAGAAACACACTCATACAGAGATTGGTGCCAAGCACAGGTCTTTTGGTTCAGCTATTTCAAAGTTGCAGATGACGATAGCAAAAGAGGGCATATTCCCATAACTCAAGTGATTAAATGAACTTTCCACCAACTTTCCTAAGAAGTTCACATACGGTTTTAGATTAGATATGACGAGATTTATTTTTCCCCCATGAAAGACCATGAGGAAAAACAGAATGTGAATGAAGAGTTTTACATAGTGAGCGTTGATGCCATTTCAGTTACGGGCAGAATGCTGCAAATTCAATCATTTGTGGTGCCAGAGTTTGCAGCACATTCATCATAGGCTACAGGCTACTTTCCCCAAATCTCAGCTTTTATTAAATAAAAAAAATGAACAATTGCTCTCATTTTTGATACCACGGTTTCAATAGTTGGTTTGGATTTTGAAAGGCTAGCTAAATATTAATAGAAAGCCATATTCCTGAGTTTGTGGTCTGCCCTAATCAAGACTGGAGTCATGTGAAATGTCACATGCAAAAGTTAGCCATAAAGAAAAAGGAAGATGACAAAGTGACCCACGCCATAATCCTGAAACAAAATTTAATAAAAACAAAGAAAAAATCCACATGAGAACTACAGGGCTCATTTTATCACTCATTTGTTAATGTAAATTTAAAAAACATCTATCACAGTTTATCTATAGGTAGATTTCTGAAGGATTCAAGTTCAAGTTACACGATACCTTGATGACAACTTTCCAATACAGTCAAATCTACGGCATAACAAACGGGCTGGTCCAAAAGCAATGCCTCCTGTTTTATTATGTTGACCCATGACATCAGAGGCGGTTGTTGGTGGGATGGCAGCAGAGGTCGAACCTTCCCACCAATATTCTGTTCCATTTTGTTGCCGTGTGACAGATGGCAGCAGAGGGGCACTCTGACCAATGGTGGTGACGATGTTGAAAGCAGTGTTTTGTAGTTGAGAATTTGCTCTGTCAAGCAGTGTTCTTGTGCTCTTTGTACCTGTTGCAGTGTCCATGGAAATAAATATGATGCATTACTTTCGGAGCGACCCATGTACAATAACCTGAAAACTATGTTTCTACAATATTTTTCATCTACTCATTTCATTTTCTAATGTTAATTTTGAAAGGACAGTTTTGGAACTGGATCAAAGTCCAGTTCTTCAGTCCCTTGTAAAGAGGTCAATAGTTTCAATAATATAAAAAATTGAAAGTATTTACTTAAATGCAAAATTACAGAGAAATATTACAACAGCAACAAAGGACCTGACAGAAAAGGGAAACTGCTCAAAAGGTACAAGCATTACCAGAATAATAACTCATGGGATCTTTGCTTTAGCAGTCCTAGAACAGAAGGGAGGACAAGTTACAATAGGAAAGCAAATTTTCCAGAGAGCTAAAAAATAAAAGGCTGCAAAGAAACCAGATGCAAAGAAATACCCTCAATGTACTTGCACTGAAAAAGGACACAGTAAAAACACATCTGACTTCTGTAGGTGAGAGAACAGTCAGAGAAACCACTGAGGCACAACTGGTCTGTGGACCTCCATGGGAATAGGGAGATCTCATGCAGTGAAAAATATGAGAACGTGACTATTTGAGTTAATAGAGAGGCCCTTACAGATTATGCTATTCCCATCACTGATTTGATCCTGAGCAGGACCAAACAGCTGAGTCCCATCTCTCACATCTAGCACTATTTGCTGTCTCTTCTCATGGGTACTAAGATTTAACATTTTTCTTAAAATGATCTAACAAATTATAGGCTTGGTTGCCATAGAGGAGAAAACAATCAGAACCTACATGGGGATAGAAGAGAAGAATACTTGGAAAACTGGTATTTAGACAAGAGTTGGCAGTGTTCATTCACAAAAGAAATCTCAAGCCCTAGCACTTTCCAGGAAGTACCAGGGTGACACAGGTTTGCTTAGAGAGCTCTGCTTTTTATAACTGGCCAAATTTTCTTTCATTCTATAAAATCTAGTTTTATGTTGTGAACGAGCAACAGCATTGGTTGCTGATAAGTATTTGTATTTTGGTATTGGATCAGTTTAGAAGGACACAACAGATGAGACAGAGCTTAATTTGTAATTAAGCCACAGATGCTCTTACCAGTAAGAGTCACGAGACTGTTTTTCTTTTATGATGGTATTTGTGATGTTCTACATAGCTTCAGTTTCATGGTTGCTGACATCCATCTCAGAAACATGGGAACAAGCTTGATGCATTGGAGGTGGCTGATGAAAATCCCATTAACCTTCACATAAAGCGTCAGGACAATGTAGGAACCTAAGCAGTCCTCATGCTGTAACGCCCTCGAGGAGAGGAGTGACTTCACCAACAAGCACCTGCTTCTCGGTTCGTGCCCCTGTTGAAAGTGTTTCTTTTTGGATGAAAATTAATCAGAAACCTGGACTCTTTTGGAGCACGAAACTCCTCATAGTGCATCTTTTTGCAAGATGACTAGCTACCAGATGGGATTTCTGCACCAACGTTCAATTTAGACAATGACAGCTTGATGAAGACCTACAAGTCCTTCCGGTTTGATAGAATTTTGCTATAGTAAATGTATTGCTGTGCTCTCATTTTCAACTTAGCAGTAGATGCATTTCACTGACCATAAAATGCTCTTGAACATGTTCAAGATCTTCAAGAAGCTCTAGTACATAGGTTCGAGACACGTAATTGAATCAGTATGGTAAACTGTTATCTCTTTCTGGATCCCATTAAATTCATTATTACTAGGATAGCCTGTTTCCAAAGAAAGTAAAAACAGACATTCAATGCTTTTATCTAACAGCAAGTTTAAAAACAGAGGAGATACTTTCTCACAGAGCACAGAATTAAATTGTAGATCTCACTGATACAGGAGGCTTTGGGTTTGAGATAAAAAAAAAAAAAAAAGACATTCAATAAATCCATGGACAATACGTCTGTCAGCAGCTATTAAAAACAGTGATACAGACTGAATTTCTGGCTAAGAAAGTACCTATGCCCCTGACAGCTAGTGCCTGGGAGGGTACTGTGGGAAAATATCGTGCTACAAGCGGCACCCATTAGAGTCCTTGCTGGAGACAAAAATACAGGGCCAGGAGGACATTTGGTACAACTTAGGACAGAAAACATTATGGCCAGTAAGAGCACTCAAACAAGGATTTTCTGGTCAGAGATCCTTTCATATACAGTGAGGACTACTAATATAAGATGCTATTAACCTAAATAGCATTAAAGAAGCAGCAAGAGAAGTGTCTACAGGAAAATATACAATTTCAAGGGGCTGACTGTTTATAAGTATGTGCTTTCATCTCCTGTCCCCTTCCTGATGGCTGAGGTGTCAGTAAGAAGTGATGTGACTGTAGCTACTTGGATTGCTTGAGCATTCCCCTGTTCAAGGATAAATTCAGTAGTGCTGTAATCCAACACACATCAACCTGTGTCTCTCTTAACAACTGTGTTACAGAGGGCATGAAACAGGAGTGCTGGAAAATCACACACATCATAGATGACAGTTAGAAAAGCACTCTGATCACAAGTGCTATGAGCATGGCTAAGTTATACACTACAGTCATTACTTCCTGGCTAAAAAGCAATTCTGTTTTTAAAGTATCAAATTGGACAAACAATTAAGATTTTGCAAGTTTCTATGCCAGTGATAAGAATGACTAAATAAACAGGATGGGGAGAAGTCAGAGCCCTGTGATACTTGGGTTTGTCTACAATTACAAAGATGAATTTAGATGAAGCTGTCCTGCTGCCTGTGGCTTTAATGAAGACCACTTGCTTTGACTAATCAAAAAAAAAAAAAGTATATATTTGAAAACCAAAAATACCTTGGTTCAATGACGCACATAGGCAGAAGTTTTTAAGTGGGTAAACTTCCTTGCTGCATAACCTCGGTGCACCTGTGCAACAGCTGGATTTAATCTATGGAGGACTGTAGTTTAGAAGCCATTGACGGATTTTAGGTTGGAAACTGAACAGTGCCCCACCCAGCATGACCCAGCCCACAGACTACTTTTAACATTTCTGTGAGGGTGGAACAATACTATTCTGTGGGTTAAAGAAATCCGGGGATGATTTATGTGTAGTTGGAAATTCAAAGAGAGAAAAAAAAACAAGGAAGTTCAGCTGACAAGAAAATAACCATCTGGGTAGGGCAGCTAAACAGAACATCTGAACTTATAAGTGTGATTGGTATATGTGCAAGATTCATTACAGAACAGATATGTACAAACAGGATTCTGATCAATACCGTCCAAGTCAATAATATCTACAGTTTCATAAGAAATGAGCTGTACTTCTTCCATATCTTTCAACAGTCATATGTGTGTCACTATTTTAACAGTCTGTACCAACAAATACATAGGCTTAGACACAGAGATCAAACACTCTGCCCAAAGGCCAAGCACAAATAACTATCAGCCAAATGATAGAACAGTAAGGGAGGCTCTGAAGTCTGCAGGCTTTCCCAGCAGTGATTTAGGAAACCTATCTTTGGACACTTTTTTTTCCCCTTTCCAATCATGGGTAAAATCTTGATACCACTCAAG
Organism: Penelope pileata; assembly: GCA_013396635.1. NCBI lineage: Eukaryota > Metazoa > Chordata > Aves > Galliformes > Cracidae > Penelope > Penelope pileata. The sequence goes on along the minus strand of WBMW01000170.1, from coordinate 27,381 downwards.
TAAATGGAGCCAGGTTTTTAACCATTAGCCCTGCTCTACAAATCCATCTGTTAAACAGATGGTATGAGGTCAGGGTATGATCTCATACCTTCTCAGTCACAGTATCAAACCCATGTGATCACTTCTGAAGCATCTAGAGCAAAGGATGTGAGTGCAACACAACCACCTCAGCCCCACTGCTTCTCCAGGAAGATCAGCAGAGCTTTCTTTGCAGACTTGCAGAAAGCAGGCTTTTCTAACTAGACCGTAAAAATGTTGTCTTGCCTGTTTTGTAAGCTCTGTGGCTCTATTTCTAAGGCTGAAGGTTGGACCCACTCCCTGATAAACTGCCCTTTCTCCCTTCTATTTTTGAAACCACTCTACCAGCACTGAGAGTGACTAGACTGAGCAGCGATACGCATTGTAGTAAGATTAATGAAAATTATTCCTGAAAAAATATCCCTCCTTACCATTGTAATTAAATGGTCAATTTAGGGTCATCTGGAAAAGTTATTTCACAAGTAACAAACTTAATCTTGTGACCCCTTCTACCTATCCAGGTGCTAACGTCAATGTACACTCTAAGACAGCATCTTAATATTACTGAGAAATGTTCTACTTTATCTAATTGTTGGAGGACTTGTTTTCCTGACCTTCCCTTTCCATCATCCGCAGAATGATCCTATCTCACTCTTTGGCTCAACATATATCTGATACAAAGGGAAGCTGCTCCTCAGGAGGGGCTGATTAAAACGTCCCGCAAGATCTGACATCCCAGTGGTTCAACATCCACATCTAGGGGTGGGACCCTGGATTGCATTCCTTGTTTTGGGACCTAATTATCTGTGACCCGAAGAGTTATCACAATCACAGAGATTAAGAGCCCAGTGGCCAGGACCTAGCTCTGGAAGAAGCTCTGTGTTGGTTCAAATAGGTTATTCAAGGCTGAATGAAGTTGGAACACTTGCTTTTCATTTTAATGAGTGAGAAGGAGTGGGAGGGAGGGAAACTTGCTGCAGCTGACCTGAAGCAAGTGCTTTTTCTAAAAGTTTTGCTGAACTGGAAAATCAACTTTTCACAAAGCCCCTTATCAACACAGACTTTCATGTTAAATACAGATAGATTTAGGAAAAAAAAAAAAAAAAGTGTTGCATATTACATTTTTTTTCTTAGATATACTATTATTTTCTTCTTTTGTTCCACTGTTTCCCTGGAATTAGTTTTGCTTAGACTAAACTACAAGTTTGAGCTCAAGCACTTTAAGACGCAAGGTGAGCCTCCTAATCCCATAGCGCAGTCAATCAATGGAAATTAGAAGACTTTCTCATTTTAAAGGTTTATCAGGGTGTTTCAGTTAATGATGCAGAAAAGAAGGATTTAAGATTGCATATAATTTAATGCTAAAAGGAAAAGCAACTTACTGAAAAATGTGTACTTTAAAATACAAAATGAGCAAATCTCTAACGTCCCTGAGTGCAGGGAGACTGTTAGCAGATCTGAGTTGCCACGGCTGTGGAGTGAGAAGACCAAGTCAAATTCCCGCAGTGTGAGAACATGCATATGCCAATTACATCTGGAAACACACAGATTGTGGTATTATTTGGAGCCTGAAGGTTTTGCCACAATAGAATGTGAGAGGGTCTTTCTATCGGTGACAAGCCCTTTCACATGTCCTTGCACTGAAAAGAAAGGAATGCCAACACACCGAGTCACTTCTGCATCCCCTGTCACCATATTTTTCTTTCCCATGCTCATCTTATCCAGCTGTTCCATTGTTCCAGCTCATCTTTATTTGAATAGCTTGGTAGTATTCTGGAGCAGCAAAGCAGACGGCAAGGCCTTTCCCATCCTGACATGCTGCTCTTGCCAGTGTTGGCCATATTTCATCACACAGATTTACAGGGAGAGACAAACAGCTATCTCACAGATAGACAACTGGTAGATGGTAAAGCTCTGGGGTGCAGGCTCTAAACATCATTTATTTGTAGTTTAGTTCTTGTTAAGAGCTTCAGAGCAAAAAGTTAGCATGTTTTACAACACGCTTAGAAGAAATTTGTTTTGCAGAAATTCCCAGGAGGAAATTTCAACACAGCTTGGTGCAACGTTCATTTATAAGTGGCAGCTCCAATTAGGCACAGGGACATTAAGAACCAGGTACTCATATTATTTTCCCCCAATTTCATGATAAAAGGCAAAATCTTAAGGTAAGTATCTTCTTGAGGCGAAGTCAGAGCTCCCAAAGTCTAAGCACATCTTAATAAACACACTGCCTAGGCAAAACTTTTGTCAGAAAAATTTCTAAGTACCTGAAGTTTTTCCATTTTGCTTGCACAGGACTGTCGGCTTTTCATCAGAAAAGGGCATCTTTATTCTCACTTCATGCAACAGCCTGTTTGGGAATTACAAACTAGGAGCAGTCCTTAGGACTAAAATCCCCTAAGAAATTTGAGCATACCAAAACATGTTTCTTATACTGAGTTCTATATAGCAGACTTTGTTTTTAGTGTCTAAAGAAAACACACTTGCAGTTGGTAAACCACGCAAGATGAAACCACAGATAAAGTATCAAATTCAAATCTCTTTGACAAAGCTACAGATGAAAACAAATGACAACAGAAATGGTTTCTAAATGTGATATGATTTAGAGGAAATTACAATGTAAAAACAAGAAAATCCAATCTCAAAAGTGTGCTCAGAGAGGAGCAATGGTGGCCTTCCCGCAGAACACTGCCAAATTACAAGAGCACATCCACTAGCTCTGGGCTCACTGGGAAGCTCCCAGTGAATTTAGCAACAAAGTCTTAAAATCACAGTTCTGTCTTCCGCATGTACGCCATAAATAAAAAGTATTCACTCCATGTGCTTCAGGTTCCACCTATACCATTAAGGAACATGTATGGTCTGTACTGTCCTTGTCAAGTGCAACAGAAATCCACAACTACCGCATTTTGATTTTAAGCTCATAGTACGAAGGAGACAATGGTAAACAAACAAAAGGAGAACTACAGCATTAAATGACAGGTTAAAGTGCATTCCAGATGTTGGAGGGCCAGCCACCACTATATGTGTTTTGTTTAGCTCTGTTCACCTGTCCCACTGCACTTTATGTTGTCATGCAAAACTTTTCAAAGTGAGTTCACAGAGAATGGTCACATGTTGCCACTTTGGTCCTAAAGCAACTAAATGTGAAAGACGAAGGGACAGATTTTGTAGTCACTTTTCTTTTGGGCAAGTCTACCAGCAAAAATGCACCACACTGCCACAGCTAGTATCAGTCCAGAGAAGGCAATATAAATGGACAGATTTGAAATCAGTGAAACCATGCTGGGGTTCAATCTACTTGCAAAAGTTTTGCTTTAAACTCTGAAGCCTCCATAGCCCACAGCTCTGCCTTTTATCACATCTTGTATTAAAACAAAAACAACAACAAACCAACAAAAAAGGAAAAACCTAATACTCCTGACACTGAGAAAAGCAATACTGAGTTCATGAACCACTGCACTCCCTGTTGACTTACTTCAGGGGAGTTCTAGTAATAACTACTGCTGCTTTCAAATAATTTAGCTTCTCATTCAAGGAATTACTTTCAACTCTGTTTTGCTTGGAAATCGCGAAAAATGTGAAAAAATACCTGTGAGATATTTTCACACCTAGATGCTGATAACTTTCATTTGGGCAGGATAACTGTCTAGAATATGGCTATTGTAAACTGTGGCTTCAGGCATGGAGGAAGTCCTGTCCTGTCCTGCAGAATAAATGTTCACTAAAGCTGCCAGCCTCAGAGAGCACAACACTGTTATCCATGGGATGAAGACACTAGAGCGATATCTGCGATATCTGGGGGTGAGAGAAATGCCAATCCTCTGGCTACAGGAAGGTGCAACTGCCTGTGTTACAGACCCAATGTATTGTCATTGAGCTGATCCTTCCCAAAACAGGTAACATGACTCTGGCAGAAAATTACTGCCAGTCTGAAGATTATGTGCATCTCCTGAGGCAATTACATTCAATATTCAGAAACCTAGATTGGCATTAAGAGAAGTGGATTGCTTTGGCCAAGCCATGCCTTCTGCCAGCACTGACAGATCTCTCCCAGCTGTACATCTTGCTCTCGAGCCATTCACCTACTGCAGGGTCAGTTGTGATGGATGTAACTGGTGCTGACAACCACCAGCCTGCATCATTGTGCTTCCTATGCAGCTGCTTATAACTCCAGGCCTCTCCACAGCACCGAGCCTTCAATCAAAACAAATTGTTTGTTTCTTTCTGACCACAAGAAGAAGTCTGGTTTCATCGTTTGCTTTGGCTATGATGCCTTAGTGAAAACACTCTATAATGCTAGGAACTCCACTCAGCCCTCTCCGGACTTAAAGCCATAAGGTTGCAGTATACAGTTCTGTCTGACAAAGCAAATTAATTCACAACTGCTTTTGAGGCCTGGGCTCTCGGTGAGGAACACTTCTTTGTAGGTCTTATTCATGCTGAACTCCTGTACAAGTGAGAAGGTGAAGATACTCACTGAAGAGTTTGGAAGGATGGCATGAGAAACAAAACACGGTGACATGAGCTAGCCAGGGAATGCGATGCAGTCCAGGCCCTGGTTCACTCCACCTCCAGCACCAAAGCCTCCTCTCCCAACTGGCTGCACCGCAGAGTAGTCATACCCAAAACCATCCGCTCTTCTTCCTCTAACAACTGGCTGCAAACAGAAAGAATAATAATGTCTTATTTTATGATTTCTTACATCACCTGGCTGCTGGAAGAGCTGTCTGGAATTCTGTCATGCTGTACTCTCTGCCCTGCAAGTCTCCAGCTCCCTGGCACAGCTCCTCATTTCAAAACCAAGCCACCAGCAGAAACATGTGATAAGAGTCAGTGTGGGTCCAGTCCAGCTAATGGAGACAGAGGAAAGCTACACTGAACTGGGACAAAGCAGTAAATTTAAACTCCATCTTTTGTACCATCTAATGCTATGTCAGAAGGTTGTAACACAGTCTGAAAGAGGATAACACAATGTGCTTTCTCGAGACTGGGAGGGACTGGAGCCAGTGACCCAGGAGGTCCCATCCCTTCCCATGCTCTTCTTTTCTTTCCACGCTCATTTCTTGTTGCCACACATCTAAATTTGGGCTGTAAAATAATTTTAACTGTAAAGGGCATGGGGCTGATTCCTTTGAGTGTCTAACACACTGTAGGAGCAGGACTAAAGTAAACTAAAACACAAATGCTTATGAAAATTCATCTTTGATTCTGTAATCAATTGAGTCCACTAATTTGTTGCAGGAATTAGCTGAAGTAACATGCCAGAATTTTTATTGCCTCTGCCATAAAACTGACAAACATAGGTTTTCTGTTTTTGTTTTTGCTTCCTTTCAAATGCAATAACTTCCCTTTTCATAAAATGCCAACATATTCTTTTAAAACTGTCAGGCTGCCATCAACCTGGTCATGATCCAGTGCCAGGCCATAGCCAGACAAGATGAGTTACAAGGTAATCTTTTCCCTGCCAAATAATACAAAGATATTGGCACCTTTCTCACGGCTGCAAATCAGCACAAAGGACCACAGAAATCAGAGACCTAAGAATCACTTCTTCCTCTTTTTGGTGTTTGCCTTGTAAGAAAAGTGGCATTCTGCACAGAATCTAATGTTTTCATTAATAGTATGCTGGCTTTTCCCCTTTCTTCAAGTCCTTTCCTCCACAGAGGTCCTGGATATGATTTTAATGAAATTGTGGATACCCCCCCCCCCGTCTTGTGTCACGCACTGGATTCCTGAAGACTGGTTTAAAGGAAATGCTACTCCAGAGATGAAATACAAAGCAGCTGCAGAAACTTTGACATGGGATACTATACAAATGCCACCGAACACTGAATCGCTCTCTCAGCTGAACTGGAAGTGTATCAGGATTTCCATTCAGGCAGGCCATGCAGCAGTGGAGATTGCCCCTTACATCATGTAGAAAGAACAGCATAGAAGACCACAGGACTTGGGGATTGATCCCATTTCTTCCACATATGGGTGACGTCGCAAATTGGGGCTCTTCAAATTCATCACCAAGTAAATTAGCTCATCAGTGCAGTTACAGTTTTAAGAGAGATCTTTAAAGCAGTGGTAGCTTCATGTGGCTTTAAGACTGCTCCTTCGTTCTTAGCTGCTACAGTACATTCACATTCCAGCTGTTTTTAGATGAATCACATGAGATAGATGTGAGTGGTACTGAACTTCCACCTCCTACCTCTACTCCTTATCTGGAATCGCAAAGGAGGACATGTCAGCTTCTTAACTTCACAGTTCTGAAACAGCACCAAGAACTATGACGAAAACGAGTGTATCCACGCAGCAGTTACTGTGCCACTTGTCCCACTACAAGCAGAGTGGCAGCTTTGCATGTGCAAGGAATGTGTAGAGATTGCAAGAATATCCAGTTAGTGCTGCTGGAATAAATTCATTTTTTTTCCCCACAGTTTTAATTGTATAACCATAAAGTATACGTCCAGCATAACAACAGTAGTGCATCAATCCTTCACATGCTAATTTATTGAGCAAAATGGTATTTCTGGTTGCCAGACAGAGAAATGTTACCCTGGACCCTGACTGAAGTCAAGCTGGTTTTCATTTGACTTACATATCACCACTGAAAACAGAGATCCTTAGAGTCAAACTCCACCCTCAACTCAATGTGGACGACTCTCTGTTTCCAGTAACGTAGAATGAAAGTAAATAAAAGGCAAGATTTGAACCTGCAGTAGCAAAACTGTTGACAATGCTAAGACTTACTCCAGAACTGAGATATCTGCTCATCTGGCAACGTCCACAGCAACAAAAACAGTAAATACTGTTTTCTTTCACTACAGCAAGAATATAGGGATATGTTATCAGGTGTTTGCTGACAGTGGTATGTTATGGAGCAATAATGGTATGGAGGAAAGGTGACATTTCCCCAGAATGATTTTTCAAAGTAGAAATGTTCTCCAGAAATTTGTAAAAATGCCCATATAAAGAGTATACTATCGGTCACACATCCTTTCTGAAAACTGGGATGATCATTGGAATTTAGTAGGTCCTGGGCTCTCTGCTACCTAGCAATAGACCATAGCCATTTAACAAAGGTTTTGGGGAAAGCGTCATCTTTGGAAAACTTGAATAAGAACTTAGAGCAGCAGGTTGTGGCTCCCTTGGTTCACCGACTCCAGAGCATGCACTATGAGACAGATGATAATTGAATATCAAACACACTAATTTTAGGATAAGAAGTTTGAGAGAAGCACACAGATGGTGAGAGTAAAAATTTTCCAATTCTGCCTCCCAATTCAATCATTTGGAAAGTGGGAAAAGAATGATTAAAGGAAGGAAAAAGAGAAAGGTCATACAGCTCACAGAAAGCATGAAGTGATTCAGGAGTTTATCTACTTCTGCTCGGGAAGCCATATGAACTACTCTCCAAGGGAAACTGATATTCAATAAGGAAAGGAAATCAGATGAATACACAACTTACACATCATCTAGATAAGAGATATTTACCTTCAGATAAGTTTAAATTCAACTACTGAAATCAAGTATTTCCGGTCTCCAAACTCTTGCAACTTAGACCAACATCTTAATAGCTCTAATCCATGTAGCTGGGGCCAAAAAAAAAAATAATAAAAAAAAAAAATTCAAACATAGCTTGAGATAGCTTACGCTCCAACTCAGTCTGTTAAGGGATACAGAGCAAGATAAGATGCATTCAATAAGGAAGTCCTCAGGCAATCTCTGGTTACACAGTACTCCAAACAAAGTAGTCCTCTTTTGCTTGCTCAGTATATTTCATCTAAAGTGTTTAACTAGAAAATGGGATTATATTAAAAACAAATTTCCAGGGACAGCTGCACTTTGGCCACACTCCAATGTTCAGTGCAAAATACAGGACCCACACACTATAATGACAGAAAAACCAAATTTGTATATGGGGGCTCCTTCCAAAGCAATGCCTCCCATTTTGTTATGCTGGTCCAAGATGTCAGAGGTGGATGTTGGTGGGACGGCAGCAGAGGTTGACCCTTCCCACCAATATTCCATTCCATCTCATTGCCGTGTGACAGATGGCAGCAGAGGGGCACTCTGACCAAACGGCGTCTGATACGGGTGGGTGTATGAAGCAAAGGTGTGTTATTGAATTCCTCCATGCAGAAAAAATGACACTCACTGACATTTATAAACACTTGCTGAACATTTATGTAGACCAAGCAGTGGATGTGAGCACAGTGAAGTGGTGGGTGTTGTATTTCAGCAGTGGCAACAGTGACAATGGGCCACCTCCACCAGTGCAGGTTGTTAACAAGCATAGCATGCAGGCTCTTGTTCATCGCTGCTGAAAATGCCTAGCTAATGGTGGTGACTATGTTGGAAAATAGTGTTCTGTAGCTGAGAATTTGCTCTATCAAATAGTGTTATTGCGCTCTTTGTACCTGTCGCAGTTTCCATACAAATAAATGGTGTTACTTTTGAAATGACCTAAATAGTATAATTAGTAATAAATCTACATGGAAAATTATTTTATAAGGATTTTAGTGGTTAAGAAGTGCCTTCCTTTCTGATGACATAATGTTATTCTTTACATCAAATCTAACCTCACTCAACAGTAGCTTTTGATATTGAAGTGGAGCCCAGCAGTACAAAAGGATATTAAAATAGATATTAAAATGCAATATTACATGCTCTTCAAGGTGTCCTTAAAAAGTGGTAAAGGTTATATCAACATTACTGGAATCTTATTTGCTAATACATGAAAAGCTTTTAAAAGTTTCATTCATCTGTGAAGCAGCAACATACTAGCATAATACTTGCCAGTGAATCATGTAAACCAGGTGAAAAAGTACCCACTGGATTTCAGTGGGTGAGGAACCACCATCAGAATTGTTCTCCTCTTGAACTTTCTTGCTAGTCTTCTAGTCCTGAAGAACTTGGGCAGACAAAACATCAGCTACCCTGTTTCGCAAATCATGCTGACAGCTCTGAGGCTTTTGGACAAAAGCAGCATGGAAAAGAGTGGGGCACAGGTAAAGGGGAAGTCCTGAAGAGTGCCTCAGTGAGGTAACCATCTCTTCTAGGTGAAACATCATGCAAACGCATCGCTGCTTCTGAGCCATAGCTACAGTGATGTTAAAGAAAAAAAAAAAAGACTAAACTTACAGAAGACTAACCTAATTCCACCCTTAAGCAAAAAATTCCTTATTCTTGGGAAGTATCATATGATGCTGGATGCGTAGATATTGAGTATTATTTACAGACAAGGATCTAGATGCTATACATACCCAGAATATAAAACTGATTAATTGTTTCTCACCTCAAAGGTCTTCCAAACAAAGAGGTCAAGAGAGATGTCCTTTACCTGTCTGCCTGGATCTAAAAAAGAGGCACAGAGACAAAGGAGAAAAGCATTGTGAAAGCAGCTGCAGCTGGCTACAGCAAAACTTGTATGCATTTCTGCAGAGCAAAGACTCAGTAAAGATTCAAAAAGAAAATAACATAATATATGATTTTTTATGACATATAAGAATCCTCTAAAATATGAATAGCAGTAGTAGGAGGGAATTTTGACATACTTAGTATATGGCAACGCATTGCGTTTAATAATCCTCACTAAAATAGCTCATAAACTGTCACAAACATACCTTGAGCACAGGGTGATTTTTTTAGAATTATCTTTATTTGTTTTGTCATTTCAGCCTTCGTTATTTCTGTCCTTTTTAGCATCAGCATTAAACCACTTTTGCTTTATTTTAGCAGGTAACACTTCATTAACACTGAAACTTCAAATTTCCTCAGAAATGCCTTCTAACATGCAATTTGGATGACTGCCAGGCATGAAAAGTCACATCTAAGTGAAAAGTATTAAAAAATGGAATGAGCTTTGGAATGGAGAACAGGTAGCTTTAGTTGCCTGGGTCTTACAAAAACACAGCAAACATGAGGAGTAAACGGTGAGCCACAGAGAAAAGTCTTAAAGAGGTTGACTGCCTAAATCAACACTTCTTTCATGGGTGCACTCTGACTCACAGCATACTGGTGAGTAAAGCAGTGCCAATGCTTTGAGAATTACCAATGCCAATGTGAATTTTAGTTGTATTTAACATATGTGCCTCAAAGAAGATATATTCCCACTGTAGTCTCACAGTTAACCTCAAGCCCTAGACCCCGCCAGAACCCTACAAACAGGAAGTGATAATTTCCTGCAATATAAATGGGCATGAGAAAAGCCTAAATATCATTTGAAATATGTAGCTAATAACTTTGTAAGAAGAAGTTTACCTTGGATATGTATTCTGGTTTCCCCATGCTCTACCAGCATGACAGATCTCACAGCAATATCGTGGTGACTCTCTCCACTTGAACTCCAAAGGTAGTTGCAAACCTTCACAACTCATAGTTTGCCTTGGTCATCTGCTTCAAAGATAAAAGGTTAAAAAAACAAAACAAAACAAAACAAACAAATAAAAAACCAACAACAACAAAAGAGAAGAAAAACAGGGTACAGCATAAGACTGTCCTTCTCACTCCTGCAGCTGATCAGGAGTGAGAATCAGCTTCCTTTCTGAAATCCTCCAGTGTTTTGCCTCTAAAGCCCCAAAGAGTGAAATTTTGCTTGCTCCTCTTCCTGGGGTTTAAAGCATGAGCAGATTTTAGGAACTGGACCAACAGGAGCAGGAAAGTGTTCTCACATCTAAATGCCTTCCTTGCATTCTTTCCCAGCATTCATGGGACAGGAAAAAAAAAAAAACAAACCACCACCAGAATAAAGTGCTTACCCTACCACACCTGGTCATTATTAATTACATAGTTAATCAAACTGGAAAGGCCACACAACCTAATTTTAGCAGAAACTTGGACAGAAATCACTTTTTTTTCTTGCTGTTGATCTCCCACTGCTCTGTACATGTATTTTCAGTATGTGTGGACAGGCAAAAGTCAGAGCTGACATATTTAACTTGGGAGGAGGAAAGGTGAGATTTATGGTGAATGGCAGGAGCCAGTTAGAAACTAAATACCTGTCATATTAAATTGAAAGAAACTTGCTATCTACCGAAACTCTGCTGAGTGCAGTTTGACCCCACCTATGGGAAGCTTGAATTACAGGATATTTGTTATAGCAAACAGAAAAATACTGGGGAACTCAAGTCAGCAGTCAGACTGGGGAGTACATTTCCAGTCTCTCCCACAGGTGACAACCTTTCTCCCAGCGCAGATGGCAGCCCAGTCGAGGAGGAATTGATCATGAACTCAGGGAAATCACACTTCTCACTCATCCAGGACTGGTCTAAAGCAACAAGGAGCTGACTGCTGTGGGAGCGCAGGGCACACATTTAGTTCTTGGCCCTCAGCCTATCGCATGCCCTGCGCTTTGTGGCCAGCTGATGAGAGACTAGGGGCATGCTATGGAAACAAATCAGAAACAAACTAACATCATCAGAATATTACAGCAGGGCACAGAGAGTAGGTGAAGAACAAGCTCTGTGTTACTCCACTCAAAGGTGAAAAGACAGATTCAGCTTGGGAAACAACTATATAAGAGCAAGCTAGGTTAGACCAACCAACTATCTAACCCAATATCCTGCCTATGATAGTATTCAGCAGCAGATGGCTCAAGTAGGTGTATAGGAAACATGGCAAGAATGAAACAATCCTCCTTGAGATGATCCTGCCCAGCTTGCAGCAATCCAGAGTATCACGGAGGATTTAGACAAAACACCATATTGCTGCTGACATGCTCTATGAACCTGTGCAAATCACTCCTTCTGTACATACCCTGGCTTGCTCTCCTTTCCCCAGCCCTTCCTGCTGCTCTTAGATTGAAGCATACATGAATGGCACCTATTACAAGCAGGCCCTCCGCTTGGATGGAGGGCCCTCCACAAGATCTACAGAATAGATTGCAGGTTAAGTCCCACTTCCATCTAGAAAAGTCAAACAAACAACAACAACAAAAAGAACAATTCACATTCTCCTCCTAACATGCAATACAGAGAAATGATCAATAAACCCCTTCACTATGTAATCCCATGCTACGTTTTCTGCTCCTAGAAAAACAATGAAACTAAAACCAATTTTTTTTCCATTTCCATACATCATCAATAGCAGGGAACAAATTCAGAGAGTAAACTGAAGCACAGGAGATACAATGTAAAAGCTGCTATGTTGGTAAGAGCTGCTACATTTGCAAGAACTGAACAACTTGATTGCTCAGAGCCATTAGAGAACTAAGACAGCACAGACAACTAAAAAGCAAATCACTGCCGCTTATATGCAAACTGAATATGCTATTGTTTTTTTTTTTATCTTCTTACTTACAAATAAGTCAAAATTTTATCTGAAGGCAAAGCTATTCTTAGAAAGTAATGGCAAGTATAAGCCACAGCCTCAGCATGAACTACTTGCTTTCAAATGTATTTGGATACCACTATCAAAAGCACATGCATGCAGCTGAAAGGTTGAACAGCTATAATTGAGGGGAAAATTTGGCACCAGGCTAAAATGATAGTTAGAGCCATATTAAATGCAGTATTTTTTTTTCTTTTTTTCTTTTTTCTTTCTTCTTCTTCTTCTTCTTTTCTCTCTTTCCTAAAGCATCAAAATCATTAGTTTCCTAGCTCAAATCTCTCCCTGAAAATGCACTTTAAAATTTGATACTAAACAGCCTGGCCATAGCCCCGATACAAAATACAGTACTACAGATGACACACTGGGAAAAATAAAACAAAATTAACATGCCAATGTTTGTGGCTGGACCACTATACCATTACTGGCATTTTGCTTATGTAGTGATTCCATTGGTGTTTTGCATTACATGGCAAAACCATAGGTTCCCCTTCTAAGAAAAGAATTGCTTAATGTGCCAAATGGTACATCTGGAGAGAAGTACTGCCAGCATGCAATGCCAAAAGGAAAAAAAAAAAAAAAAAAAAAAAAAAAAAAA
>WBMW01000170.1:0-14438 GCA_013396635.1 Penelope pileata | reverse complement strand
AAAAAAAAAAAAAAAAAAGGAAAAAAAATGAAAGAAAAAAAGATGAAACCTATGCCGGCTGACTATGTTTCTAAATGATGATGCTCCTCACAAAATTCCTATTAAGAATCATATTCTGGTAATGTATTGTCTAAAGCTTCCAGGCTAAAAAGCATCTTTAATCCATTATTCTATAACTTTTGGGTTCTTTTTTTTTCTTTTCTTTTTTCTTTTTCTTTCTTTCTTTCTTCATTTTTTTTTTTTTATTTTTTTTTATTTTTTTTTATTTTTTATTAGCAAATCCTGTAGCTGCAGGGGATAGGAGTGTGGTTTTGGTGAGATAACATTTATTATTAGTGCTTTGCTTCAGCTTTTTAATTAAAATATTCTGTTGCCTTCCACTGTTAGAATTGCTATCAGGCACAGAATTTGTTTGATCTTCAAACGAGTAATGTGAAATGAAGCCTTGCTTCACTAGTGTGTATTTAGTGTCATGTGGTATTTAAGGTCCAGTACGTATCTCAGAAAAGCAGAGGTAGAAAGGCCTGACTAGATCGTATGTAGTTGATTATAAGATATTTCTATGAAGTACATTACAATACTCCTGTTTGAGGCAACCCTTCCAAGCAGTGACTTCTGCTCATCTCTGGAAGATTACTGCATAAATCAGGCAGTTGCTGGCATTCAGATTCCTGCACAGGGGCCTCTGTGCCCCCGTCTGCTCTTGCAAGGCTCCACGTGGCTAAAAGGTTCTGGCTGCAACTCCAAACATAAAACACAACCTCTCAGCAAAAGTAACATATGTTGCAGAAGATGCTAATGCAGCAAGGCACACGAGTAATGCATGGTAGGTTCAGGACATCACCAAACGTCTGTCCCAGCAGACAAAGAAGAGATACAAAGGCTCCTTGGAGCAACACTGTGCTGCTAAATCTGTGCCAAACCATTGGAGAACACAACTGTGCAAATCTTTGGTAGCAGCAGAAGCCAAAGAAGCTCTCTGGTTTTGAGGTTTGTAACAGCTCCTGCATTACAAAAGGCAACCCAAAGAATATGTATTATTTGTTTCCAGCAAAGGTGAGTGACTTTCCAACAGGATACCTCCCTGATTTGATGGTTCTAGGCATGCTTTCTAGAGTTTTTGGAAAGAGACCTACATTATAGATCTTTGAGCAAAAGTTCCCAAAAATGTTGCTGCAAAGTAACTTGTAACAAGTCTGAAATAGTCTGGGGGCCATATTAAATACCCACTGGAGAAAAAAGACGATGCTGTGTCCCAAAGATTGTTTTACTCCCCAAAATTCCAGAGAGTAAGCTGAGATGGATGAGACAGGTTACTTAATTAAGCATCATGAATGCTTCAGGGATCACACATCAGTGTATATGACAATCTAGACATATAGCTAGAAAATTTAAAAATCTGTGATACATAATGGGTTGCTGTTGCTAGCTTGCATTGCTGGGTTACGGCTGGAAGGGGGAGGGGGAGGTAAGATGCACCTTTCAGGGTTACATCACTTGGAAGCTGACATTATGCTGGGAAGTTTCTTATCAGTTAGTACTAAGACACTGAGGATCACTCAGTTTCATTCTGAAGGAGCATGTTTGAAAGTTGATCTTATCTAAGCTATATTTCCCTTCTCTGACATAGAGTATTATTGGAAGTTAAACAAAGAATTCACAGTAGTGTGTCTGTCTACAGGTGGATGACATTGTGCCTGTGTTCAGACACAACCCACTAATCATTCAGAACAGTGTTGGGAGACTGATATGCACAGAGTCTGATGTTATTTGTTTACTTTTAATGCTTGGACCTGTGCTTCACTTTATTGAACAATCAGCCCTGAAGTCTTTCCAGTGGCATTAAATATGCGTCTCTTATTTTTTTGTCAGACATAAAGTCAAGAAGTACAGCTCTCACAACATACACCATGAATTCCCGCTTCACTTATTTGTATGTAGTGAAAACACTGTTTTTGAGGAAAAACAACATATTAGCAAAAGAATAAAGTTCACAGTGAAAGTAGACGTGGCATGGTTTTATCCTATGATAATGTAACAGTTCCTTAATATTTAACTTCTTTAACAACAGCTAAGTTACATACATGCTTTCAGAGACAGACTGAAACCCTGCCGTTTCACAGATGGTGGACGTAGAGATTAAGTGACTGGCTGAAAGTAACACAGGAAGTCAGTGGCAAAGTCAAAAACTGATCCAAGGACTCCTGACTCCTATCCACTGTCTGAACCACAGGACTACCATGTCTTTCAACTTGTATTATTATTATTTTTTTACCTGCATATACTGCCTGTCTTCAACATGCTTTGTTAAAAGAGCTCTCAAAGCCATTAGAAAGCACCATTTCTTATCTCCTATAATTCCCGTGGTTGGCCTCACAAGCCCTTACCCCTCCCAAACCTGATGGAGGTCCATAAGCCCCTTCTACCACCATTCCCATATACACAGCACTGGCAGCCCACCTCTTGCCAGTCCTAAGAGCATCTCCCACCACCTCCTCCCGACTTCTTGGACAGTACCTGCCTCACAGTCCATTTGCTAAACCTGCAAATTCGTGTCTTTGAAAAACTCCTTGATGTGATTTCGCTAGGACTGCAAAAATCACTCCAGAAATAACATTCAGGAATTCCCTACCATCTTACCCTGTTGCTGATCACCACAAAACAGCTCCCTGCACCCTGATTCCACAACAGAGTACCTCAGGTTCTTGCTAAGAGGAAAGAGACTGCACAGGTTCAGAGCCACAAAATCCAGCTTCCACCAACCTGCTGGAAATTCTGAAGGAAAATATAAAACAAATATGAAAAACGTTTGAATAGTGCAGTAAATTAACACAGAAAGCTACAGTAAATAAAAATTTGTCTTTTAAACGATAATTTATTTCCTTTTAAAACATTCCCTAATTTTCACAAACATGCATGTGTTTGTTGTGCTATAAAACCACTTCATTCAGATTTGTTTCAATTAGCCAGATTCCATAACTTATGGCAGATCAAAACTGAAAAGACGTGTCCTTTCAGTGGATAGAGACAACTTGTTATTAAAAAAGATTTTGGAATGCACTTTCCTGAGCAACTACGGAAAAATCACACATTGATCATTTGATTTGTTCTCCCTTTCTCAAGGGAAAGAACACAAAAACATACTTTTGTTAGCATCAATCAGAAAAGAAGTGGCAGAAAGAATGGCTCTTTAATACTGTGCTGTCCAATATTACTTCCCATCTCTCAGCATATCATAGTATCATAGAATGGCTTGGGTTGGAAGGGGCCTTAAAGATCATCTAGTTCCAACATCCCTGCCATGGGCAGGGCTGTAACTCACTGGGTCAGGCTGCCCAGGGCCCATCCAACCTGGCCTTAAACACCTCCAGGGATGGGGCACCCACAGCTTCTCTGTGCAGCCTGTGCCAGTGCCTCACTGCCCTCTGAGTAAAGAATTTCCTTCTAACATCTAACCTAAATCTTCCCTCTTTCAGTTTAAACCCATTTCCCTTTGTCCTATCACTATCACACTGTGTAAAAAGTTGGTCCCCCTCCTGCTTGTAAGCTCCTTTCAAGTATTGGAAGGCTGCAATGAAGTCTCCCCAGAGCCTTCTCTTCTCCAAGTTAAACAATCCCAAATCCCTCAGCCTTTCTTCATAGGTGAGGTGCTCCAACCTTCTGATCATTTTCATAGCCCTTCTCTGGACCCACTCCGACAGCTCCACATCCTTCCTGTATGGGAGGCCCCAGACCCGGACACAGCACTCCAGATGGGGCCTCACAAGGGCAGAATAGAGAGGGACAATCCCCTCCCTCTCCCTGCTGGCCACTCCTCTTTTGATGCAGCCCAGGACACTGTTGGCCTTCCAGGCTGCAAGCTCCCACTGCTGGTGTGTGTCCAGCTTTTTGTTCATCAGTCCTTCTTGGCAGGGCTGCTCTCAATAAGTTCTTCTCCCAGACTGTACTCATCTCTGGGATTCATATCATCACGTTTGAAGTAAACTCATGTCAAGTGTACCTTTGCTAAACATCTCAAAATACCTGAAACGTTAACTACTTCTGAACAACAAAATCAAAAGGTGATAACAGATATACAAAAACAATGCCATTTCCTCTCTCTACAGCAGTAGGAGCTAGCAAAGCCTGTCTGAAGTTGTATTGGAATCCCATCAGCACCAACAGGAATATGTAACTCCGACTAATAGAATTTATTTCAATACTACTACTAATTTCTTGTCCCCTTCTCCACTTTGATCAGTTCCCATGCATAAGTGAGGAAGCTATGCAACGGTAATGTCCGTGTTTTAAAGCAGGAAGATTATCATTAAAGAGACTTACCATAGAGTGGTCTCTCATCAATATTTTAGTCATGCCTTCCATTATCACAGCATTTGTCGCATTCTTTTACATAGACATAGAAATGCCAAGGAAATATTAACTTCAAACTATTAAGTTAGTCTAAGGGTGACCATTCTGAATAAACAGAATACTTTACTTGTGCTACTCACAAGTTAAGTTGTGTAATATGGAAACAGGATCGTGCTCATCCTAACAGCCATGAAGTGGAAACAAACAGGTCTAGTGTGGAGAATTATGCTGTAAATTTGATCAGAAATCCTTGGAAGACACTCTGTCATTGGCACGTTATCCTCCTGTTCCACACTATATCTGACAATTTACTGATAATTTACTTATCTGGCAATGTATTATTACTCTTAGGTAGTCCATGCATGCTGAACTCCAGTGCACAGCAGGCTCTAAAACAGTACAC
Organism: Penelope pileata; assembly: GCA_013396635.1. Lineage (NCBI taxonomy): Eukaryota > Metazoa > Chordata > Aves > Galliformes > Cracidae > Penelope > Penelope pileata. Next base: position 9,685 of record WBMW01000170.1, on the reverse strand, counting down.
TCATACATTCCCAGAACCTCACACCCTCTGGCAATGGTTAAATGGGAAGGGATAATATGCAGAGTATTTACTGAGAGGGTCCATCTAGGCAGTAATCCACACAGTTAAATCTGTAATCCCATGGACATTGTTATCTCAACAATAATCCAGGATTTATTTTTATTTTTTATTTTAAGGGAGTGATAAGAGATACCGAGACAGTGGTGAGTGAAATAGAAGGTATCTGTTTGGCATTCCCTTCCTGGTAATTGCTAATGTTGGGGGTTGCAAGTTTAGTCTACAATTTGTCTTGGAAAGGGGTGAAAAAAGGGATAATAAAAGGAGTAAAAGGAGATATGTGACTGTTGTGGAAGAGCTTTTGGGGTTCAGCATTTGGAGAACAGTCAGTGTATGGGGCACTCAAGGAGAAGTAGCTTCCACACAATCCTCCTCCCATCTCTAACACATTCTTCACAGCAATGAATTGTCCTTGGCATGACCCATGTTTCCAGCTAGAAAAGTCCTCCACGGTTGCCCCCCATTCCCTCGGAAAGCATCAGTTTTCTATTTTAAAAATATCAAGTCACCCTATCTCAGCTGCATTATAAACAAAGACAAACAAAACAACCCAAAACAGTCTTGTGTGTGTGGAATAAGAACAAAACATTTCTAACCCAAAGAAGTTTCCAATAAGTCACTCATTGAAATTCAGGAAGAAAAAACCCCAAAGGGTAAAAATACCCCCACGTATCCAAGTTCTCTGAGGCCATTTCTTTCCCTCATCTGTGTTCCATCATCTTCTTCCTTATCCAAAAAAGTTGCGGTGTCCGTGGGAGTATGAAAAAACATTGGTGTGACCACCGAAAGGAACTCTCTGTCTGGCAGCACAAAGCCACGCGCTATCCCGTCTCCAGGAACTCAGCCTTGCTTCGATAGTCATAAATGTTCTCTGATGAGAAAGCAAAGGGTAGGCATTCATCCAGACTGAATAATACTTTAAAACCTTGAAAAACACACTGGGATGTGTGCTCTGTCATCAAGAAGAACGTAAGAGCCATGGGAAGCAACTTGTGATTGGCCTCATGTGGGGATTACAGCCTGAAGGACACCCAGCACTGTCCACCTCTGACATTGGGTTATCCGGGCTGTAAAGATCACCAGACTTTGCCCTTTCAAAGGCCCCAACCCACCCTGTGGTCATTAAGTTTATCTGAGGGCAGTATGAATCTTCAAAAACTCTCCCAAATCCCTCACTTGGTAGAATATTTTCCATTTATTTTTTTCTTGTCAGCCTCATTCCGTCTTGAATATTTACCAAAAGCCAGTCTTCACATCACATAAGTATCACTAGGCATAGTTACACACGGTAGCAAATTAAATTATTGTATAAGTGAGAGTGATTAACCTTGACTACATCAATAAATGACACACAGTATGCTGAAGAAAGCACAGGCTGACTAATGATAGCTAGCACACACTATTAAAGGGTACCCAAAAAGTTAGGCCACCCTTGTAGATATGCACTGCCTTTGAAAGTTCACAAAGCTTTACAAAACATTTACATGCATGTTTTTAAAAGAGAAAGAAAAAAGACGTTACAATTTTAACTGTACTATGTATTCAGAGATCTAACTTCTGAGTGAGACGTGATGTCTTGATGTATAAATATTCTGCCTATGTAAGCAGATCCACAAATGATCTGTAATGTATGTCACAGACTTACAAAAATTATTGTTGAGAAAATTATCTTTACAATTTTCTTTCATTTAGTCAGGGAAATAAAAAAGATCTAAATGTAAATCACTCCCCTCTCTTGGACTCCCTTTCTACCTCCCAGCAAAGAAGTTAATAATATATTTACAATGAATAAATAGTAACTTTATGATTACCTGTATGCATTCTCCCTTTATGTTAATCTTTTACATTAAATGTGATGTTGGCATTCAAGTTAGAAACAGGTAATAAAACTGACCTGGTTATTAGTCAATGTAGTTTCAGAACTATATTCACATTTCTTCCTTTGAGAATGTAACTGATTGTTGACACAATGGAGGCCAAGCATGCATTTATGGTGCATGATATCATTGTGTGGCTAATAGAGGGAGTTTACTTATTCCACAGATGACTGCCACAAGAGAATGTAATTGCTCAATAATGTGTCGATATACCCATGGGAAGGATTTAAGTCACCTGAGACCTGTATTGGTACATTGCCAGGGACCCCTGAAACACATCAGATTTGCGCAAAACGGAGGAATTGTGGCCGTCTTCCACAGTAAAGACAAACAGAACAAAGGAGGACCTCAGGAAAAGCCAAAAAGACACCTAAAATCCAGAAATTGGTTAGACTTGCAGTTGGCATGAAAAACTTAAAGGTTTAGTGCTAAAAAGATAAAGAAAAAGATCAAGTTCTTAAGTTTCTGATTTAAAAGACTATGAAAAAGATTTAAAGTATTATGTCTCCACATGGAAACTGATTATGATGTGCTACTTTAAGGAAAATAAAGGAAAAAAAAGTCTTAGAAAATAGAATGCAACTGGAACAGGGAAAAAGCTGTTACCTGAATGCAAGAAATAAAAGCTCTAAGAATAAAAAAATTTTAAGAGGAGAAGTCACCATATGCGCAGTGCATTCCAGTACAGAAGATGATCTGCATCAGCAAAAAGTTACCCCAGTAACAATTAAAGGCTAAAAACCATATACATTACTTGACTGAAAAACTATTTATGGAAACAAAATCTTTAAAACATCTGCACTATGGCTTTTTTTTCATGTATCACGTTAAAGTGGAATATCTGATTAAGTACAAGAGAGAAAAAACACAAATAAAAAAGCAAACAATAAAACAAAATAACCAAAACATTGTTCAGAGCTCACTGAATATTGCAAATCAAGCAACATAATACAGGATCAACTCAATAAATAGAAATATTCGTTATTTCTCAAGGACACAAATAGTCATTGGGTGAGGTTCAGCTTGGTGGAAGTCAAGTTTTAAGTGCTTAACTCCTTCTATTGATTTTGAGAAGGCTATCCAAATGCTCTAAGTTCAGGTACATTCACCCACAGTTTTTTTATGCATTAAGTTCTTGATTAGAAATTTATCTCTGGATGCGTTGAGAAGCATTTCAAGCCAATGGAAATCGCAGCTCTCTGCAGTGAGGCCCATAACAATGTAAAGAACCCCGAGGCTGTAACAAAGAATGATCCAAACAACCCTCACTGGCTAGGGAAAACCTGGAATTTAAAGCCTCTCCCATGATCTGTCTGGAGAATTATTCCTAAGTTTTCAAAATTGGTTATGGGAAGTTTTTTGCCCACCTTTCCACAAGACACGGCTCAGAGGAGCCTGCCCATTCTCAGCATAAAATGTTCCAGATTTCAGCCCCTACAGTAAGTCAAATGATCCAAGTTGATGAGATGCATCATGTTAGGGCTCAAATGTAACCTACTGTACTAAAATAAAATAACATATTACTTTAGCTAATTTCAAGCTAGTCTAATGGGTCCTTTCCTTACAGTCCTCACTCTATCCTCCTTCTTCTTTCCTTGATCTGATTTTTTCCATTTTCAGATATGATTTGGAGATCTACCCAACGGCAGGTGTGTGGATGCATTCCAGATACTATGTTTGTTGGTAGCCCAGCAGTTATTTGTGGTCAACTTTTCTGGTTGCCCACAGGAATTTCCAGGGTGGTGTAAAAAGAAAGATGTGGGTTCTTTTCTGCTATATAGATCACACCATAGAGAGATATCAAAGGAAAAAACAAATCTATGAGTAATGTACTAGTGGTAGCGTTTGAAGCTCAGACTTTAAAGTCTGGCCTCTGAATGTATTGCTTTAACTGTTGGGTATGGACATTTAGGCCACTGGATAGCTTCTGAAATCAAAACATCACTGAGAAGTTTTCCAAGTATTTGAAAGTCCATACAGATGAAATGAACGTAGGCTCAAGCAGTGTCATTTCAAAGATGCTAGAGCTCTCACAGCACTGCCTTAATCTCAAATGCCAAAACTGGCCTTGCCGCCTTCTCCTAGGTTTGCTTTTAATACAGCGAGGCACCTGTCTTTTGCCATTAGGAGAGGGCTTCAAGGGTGTGGATGACAAGGCAGACAATCCGCTGATATAGACTAGCAAAGCTCCATTGATCTCAGGCTAGCTCATATTAGCCAAGAAATCTTGCTCCTTCTTCTCTTTTTTTTGCCATGTGATGTTTGTATGCCATGTGCTCACCCATCAGACCTTGAAGCATTTCTTCCCTTGAGACCAACAAGCAGCACATGATTAAAATAATGTTAACAGTCATACTTACTCTGGAATTGCCAGATAATGCTTTTTTGTCATTTATTTTTTCAGGACGATTGGTATTTGTGTTATTCCATTTTAGTACATAGCAGGTTACAGAAAAGCTTTGATTCACAGTTGGACAAAGATTATTTTAAGTAGAAAGAGAAAGGAATCTTGCTTTTAATAGCATTGTACTGTCACCTTGCGGTCGCAATGCTCAGTTCCTAACCTTTATTTGGAAATGCCTTGAACAAGAATTTTATGTGAGCAGGAAGAAATGATGAAGAAATCGCCTCACTCCTGGGCTCTGGTTTGTCTGGAGGCCTGCTTCCTGCCACTCTTGTGACAACAAGAGAGACTGACCTTGCCAGCTGTTTCCACTTCAGTTATTTCTCCCTCCTCCCCTGCACGAGAGAACGACTTTCTCCATAAAATCATTATGATTTAGAAAACTCCTCCTGCCCCCAGCATTTCTGCTATAAATGCTTAGTCTAAGAGACATTTTCAGTGCAGCACTGAGTACAGCTCTCTTTCCTGCTTAAGCTCTACAGCGGGAATGCTATAGTGCTGTCAGCTCCTGATACACATCTGCTTCACAACTTTAGGGAAATCATTCCTAATTCATTTAATTCCCTTTTTCCAACTTGTAAACAGAAGCCATTTTTGCTTTATCTTGACTGCTGAAGATACCAGCCAATGCAGGATTCTTCTTGTGGACCCTTCCAATCAGCTCAAGAGCTAACTTCCAGGGTTTTGTGAAGACAAGAATGAAGAGAAAGCCTTAAGCTGGGCTTCCCTTCGACTCCAACAGTGCTGCTCCCAGCTAGCGCACTCTCTCCCACCTCCCTTATTATACAGATTCTTCATGACTCTTTCACAAATACCAGGAATCAAAAGCTTAAAAATCTCCATTTCTTGTTTCTATTTGCAGTCTCCACTGCGGACATTTCACTTAAGTTACAGAAAAAGAAACTAGTACAGCCACTATTTCTAGCTTCAGTTTCAGCTTTTGTGTTGGGGCTGCCAATGTTTTCAGAGAATGTTTGTTTTTGCAGAAACAACTGTCAACACCAAAACTTGGGGGAAAATTCAGAAACATGTTCCTACAGCGCTCAGTTTAGTTTTTTTGGAGGAATTTTGGTTAGAATTGCGTTACTATTGATCCCTTACAAGGAATTCTGTGTATGCACATTGAATTCCACATTTTCAGAAATTGCCTACAGCTATTTCTATATATTTTCATCGTCTTCCAAATGGATTACCATAGGTGGGGTTATGCATCAACTCCAATGTTTTTTACCAGAAGGGGAATCCTCTGTGGGCCCCAGGATTCATTTATGCACAATTTATGCACATATCAGAGTACATGTGATGGTTATATTCTCAGACTCCCAAAATATAGTATATTCGGTTTTTTTTTTTTTTTTTTTTGCTTTTTTGTTTGTTTTCCCAGCTGTCTCTATTTTAAAAGGTTGGGATTACCCACCTAACTCTCACACCTCCATTATAGCTACATTTTGTTTCAGCTTCGGAAAAAAACAAAACTTGATGAGAAAAAATGTAGAAATGCTTCAGAAAGAGATGACTGCAAAATGATGGGGATTTTGAAACTGATGGCTACTGTTGGTGTAATAATTGCTGCGAAACTGAATGAAATGCCAAGAATTCTAACTGTGGTGGATTTAGCTCAATGTTAGGGGACTGATTTGACAGATAAACTGTCCAGCCACCAGGTGTAGAAATGCCGGTGACTGCAGGAATCAATGAATTGCAGAGGAGAGCAAAACAAAACCGGACAGGCTGATGCTGTGGGAGTAGGAAAAGTTCCAGTATCCCCAGAGAGGCAAAATACACACACACACATGCAATTTAGAGTGTCGAATCAAGCTCCTGCTGCCTGACTCCAGAAGCAGGGTGCCTTGGCTCTGTTTCAGAGAGACCACCTCTAGCAGCTGGCTCTAACAGTTCAATGGCTAATTCAGTCCTTCGCCTCGCTTACCAATACTGCCAACAGGGCTGCTAATTAGTACTAGCTGTGATGGTGGTTTCTGTGATGTGGACAGACGCTTGCGAAAAGCTGGATGGAGACCACCAACTCACTTCAGACAGGCCACTAAACAGCCATCTGAGGGTAACCACTGGGTCGCTAGCAACTTGGGTTAGGTTCAAACTAGTGACTTCGAGGTGAAAAGGCTCCATATTCAATTACCAGTCCCCTGAGTCATCCCATCCACCCTCTATAGTTATTCCAAAGAGCTTTGGTAAGCAATATCTGAGGACATTACATGTGTTCAAAATGCTAAAAATACAAATCTAAGAGGGCAGGGAAAAGATCAGATCACCCAGCAGTAAATTTTCCATTCTTTTGATTCAAAAAAAAAAAAAAAAGATCCTAACACTTCAAGAAACAGTTTCTTTTCTTTTTTAAATAAATGAAAGGGCTTTTTTTGTCTTTTGCTGTCCCAATTAGTTTCATGCAAATATTATTAGAATATTAAGGAGAGTACGCTCTTGGGAAACATACACATTTCTTCTACCTTTCTATTTTCTAAATGGTCAAAACAGCAGTATTAAGAAGGGAAAAGTATTTGAGGGTGGGGGGTGTGAGACGGGTTTCAGGAACAAAACAAGATGTTAAAACACGGATTTAGAAAAGCCCAGCACTGAAAACAACAACTCCCAGGGATTCCGCCCAGGGCTTCTCAAACTTGCAGATTTGTTTTAAGAGTGACGCTGCCCTCTGGTACCCTGGGATATGGTATTTTCAAAGCAACTCCAGAGTTCCAGCAATCTATTTGTGTCACCTATCCTGGGATCTGACAACTCTCACCAGGGGCTCAGTTAAACAAGCCTCCAGTTTTTAAACAAAGTGGATTTTAATTGAGAAGCACCTGTGGCGAGAGTCTACCGGCATTATTAAAAAGCAAATTTATCACAGAGGCGAGGATGGGGGAACGATCAGGAAGGGGTGGGGGGGTCCAAGCATACGTCATACCTGCAGCACAGTACCACTCCTTTCATAAAGCTCCCTTGAAGAAATGTGTAGGATTTGACTGCACCCCATGAAGAGTGTTTTTCCCAACAAGCTGTTCCCAGGGTGTTGAAAAGCTATCATTCATAAAAAATTATTGAGGGGGAAGGAGGTAGCAAAGGGGAGTTCAGAAGGCCAGGGATGCCAGTGGAAACCACAGAATGAGACTCTCTGTAAAGCATGCACCTGTTTATGGCCACCATAATAGCTTAACTAGAAAGCTTAAAGTTCCAAATTGTGGGGGGTGGGAGAAGGGGAGAAAGAGGGAAAACATAATGAAAGCTTGTTCTAATATCAAAATACACTTTAACCCATGGAGTGCAGGCTCACAATGGATGGCTGCAATTTTGAAGAAAGCACTGACAATGCAAAATACACTTCAGACATGTCTTGGTATCATTACACATTGGTATCTCAGGCCAGAGAAAGGAAGAACCAATTCATGCAGTATGTGGCTGAAAATATTACTTACGGAATAATATTTCGTGTTGGCCTAGACAGCTGTTGAAAATAAAGAGTCAGTGCTGGGGTCTGTCTAAATGCAGTAAGGAACAATTAGTGTAAGAAGGAGTTTACAATGAAAGTAGAAGAGAGTGAAGCATCACCAACCCTGCAAAGATATGCACAATATGCAAATGTTTAGAATGACAAAAAATGCGCTGTAATTTTAATGACACTATTAGTGAAACTCCTTGCTGATTTGCAAACAGCGTTATGCATGTACTTTGTCCTCAGTGAGAGGTAAAGATGTCCTTGAGCCCACTTGTCCAGCTAAGAAGACATGACATGAAGAATGAGACTCCTCACAGGTATTAGTAAGGATGCTGGTTTCCGAGAAGGAGCTAGGTATTTCATCCATTATTTCTTCATGAAGTGATTCTGTTGACATTTTTCCTAAGACTTTTCAAAACTTCTTGAGAATACAAATCTCAAAGTGAATTGAGGGAAACCACAGGCAGAGTGAATAAACATATACTACAGAGAAACAGAGTTCACATTTTTCTTTAGGCTTTTATTTTATGTGTTCTGAGCAAGGCTGGACGGCAGCTTTTTATGCAGAGAGAGCTTTGTTGATAAACTAACACTTCTGGTAGAACCCATCACGATGATCCTTTAAAAAGCAAAACAGGAAGACTGCTCCAGGTGTTTGACGGGGAATAAAAAAAAAAAGAGTTGCACACACGCTGTCCCACTTTCATTTCATTAATATTGCTTGCCCATTTTTTTTCCCTTTACTAGTACACAAACAACGCCGTATTTTTTCTTGTCCCTTGTTCTTACAAATCAGCCTTCTGAACCTCACTTCTCATCAGAAGCAGAAACAGTCTGTGATGTGCAGAAGAAAAGAAACTCATGATGCAGAACAAAGGAGTAACTGAAAGGAAAAATTAACCACTCTACATCCCATGCCTGGGAAAACACAATTTTTTAATCAATTTATCAACATTTCATGTATTTTTTCCTTGTAAAATCACCCCCAAAGTAGTAAGGTACTATTGCCTTGCCAGAGGTCTTTGATCCGTAGTCTTCAATCCCTGCAATTTTCTGCAGTGCTTAACATACATATATTTTTTTTAATCACTATATACAGGCAGGTAAGTCTGTTTAGATCTTCCAAATCTTACCTTTTGCTGAGCCTGCCTTATATGCTCTTCCAGCATGCTGTTTCTCTCTTCCAATTGAATTCTTACATAACATTAAGAGCTGAAAGAGTCCTGTAGATAAAGTAGGCAACTTCATCCACAGTTAATGAATAAGTAAACTGAAGCTGCAAACTGATTCTCCCCACCTCTCCAACCAAATCAAAACACACATTGCAAGGCTCAGCACAAGACACCGATACTGCAATGTGAGACCACAGCTCCAGGCATTCCAGACAGAAAACAATCAGTTCTTATCACTCTTTCCTCTCTTCTTCCTTAGACATTGCTCTACCTAAATTTGACGTGTGCAAAACCAAACTATTTTCAGAGAAAAGACCATCACTTACAGTTTAGGTAGTCAAACTCAGGATTGTATTATTAGCCACAAGAATGTCCATTGTCAAGAACGCTTTCTTCCCGACTTCTGTCTAGTTGCTGACAAGGGATTGTGCTAAAAGCCACAATGCCAGTTTCACAATCTGTTCGCTATGAAATCTGTCAAATAACAAATTAGATGCTAATTCCCAGTGTTAAACTGATTTCTCATTAAAAATGTTATATATTTGAAACATACAATAATGAATAATTCATTACAAAAACACATGAAAACCACCTTTATAAGCGCTCATTAAATAGAACAGGAAGAACAAATTCAAAATGTAACTAATAATACAATGATTCAGCTTTACAATAACTTTCCATAAACGTAATTTCAAAACTCAGCCTAGTACTTGGTAGCGGT
>WBMW01000169.1:22442-50006 GCA_013396635.1 Penelope pileata | reverse complement strand
GGGGGGGAAGGAAAGACGGAAAGAAGGAAACATTCAATAGTTTACTGGAGATGCTGTTTGCGAGCAGAGCTCATTTGTAGTGAAAACAATTGTACATGTTATATGGTATGAATCCATGCTAAACACTATGTTCTATTGAAGTTTCATTTCTGAAGCACTTTATTGTCAAGTTTTCATTGCAATAAATAACAAAACTGCTCAACACAACTGATAATATTGTTCAGGTGGTTTGCAAATTGGTTTCAAAGGAAGTTCTGAGGTTTTCAGTTTGCTGCTGAAACACCAGAATACAAAAACTTTCAATTGTTTTTGGAAATACTAATTGCATATAGACTTGCTTATTAACCAAAAAGAACGTCATTCACATGACATTCTCCCCCATCCTAATCAAACCTCCATGACAACCTAGACATATCATAAATGATCTAGAAATGAATGGAATATATTGGAATGTGATGGAATATTCAGAAAAACTTTAAAAATTTAATTTCTTTTATATTTGTACTGTTTTTCTATTTACCCTCCTTCTGTTTCCCCTCCGATATGGAATTATATTCTAGTCACTCTAGTTGCAAGTTCAGGAGAGTAATAGCAGTGGATCAGTGACTGCTGGAGAATATGAACTCCTGTAATACGCAGTTGTGACCTTCATGTTCTGAGAAAGGGAGAGCTACCACTTTCCAGTGGAACTCAACACTGTTATTGTGAATGTTATTCTCTCTGAATCCTTTCACACCATGGGGAGAAACTATAATGGAGGTACAGAGTGGCACAGGGATTATTATTTGAGTCCCTTGAAATTTGGCCCAAGGTAGAAAAGAAATACATTTTCCAGGAGTGAGATAGAAAAATGTTTAAGAGGCAAGGCCAATTTAAATAGGTTTCCTACCACACCACACCACACTGCACCAACACATCCTTGAAAAATATGTTTTTTGTGACTACATAAGAACTACACATTTGGAAGAGTTAGTGGCAGATGTTTTCAGATGGCTTGTGTAAATTATTTACAGTTTTGATCTGTATAAGCAACAGACAAAGTCTGTTAAGCCTGCACAGATTATTAGGCAATGAAACTAAAACATGCCAGACTCTGTAGCCAAGGGCACAAAAGGGAATTATATATGTTCTTATGGCCATGGGAGTCATTCCTTCTTACCCCCACAGCTCAGCAGTCACAAGTTTGAGTTAGTCTTTGTGATAAACACAACAGGAGGCTCAGGCTCACTGCTGTGGATTGATGCCCTGCCTTCACAGTCTCTACACGGCTATATCAAACTCAGAAGCTTTCAACTGTACAATCTTTTAAGTCCTTCTAGCAACTCTTTTGTGCATGTGTGTACTGAGTGTCTGTGGGTAGCCTGCAGCAGCAAGAGGACTGCAGGGGTGGTCTCTCTGAGGAGAGGCCAAGGGCTGCCCTGTTCCAGACACAGCAGGCTCCAACCGGTTCCAGCAACTTTCAAAAGAGGCCCACCAGGGGACAAGACATAGCCTGTCAGCCAAGCTGATGGCACCTCTGGGAAAATAAATTTAAGAAAGAGAAAAAGCACTTGTGAGCAGAGAGCATTAGAAGTGACAAGGAAAACACCAAGGTTAGAGAAGGAGAAGGAGGTGCTTCAGACAACGGAGCAGATTCCCCTGCAGTTCATGCAGGACACTATGGTGGAGCAGGTATTTCCCTCCCTGCAACCCATGGAGAGGACCATGTTGAAGCACGTATCCACGCTGCAACCCCACAACAGAGCAGGTAAATAGTTCCTGACAGGAACTGCGGCTGGTGGAGAGCCCACTCTGCAAAAGGTTGCAGATGACTGCAGCCTGTTGGAAGGACCCACACTGGAGCTGGGAAAAGTGTGAAAAGGAAGGAGTGGCAGAGAGGAACCGACCACATACCCAGCCCCCCTGTGCTGCATTAAGAGTAGGCAGGGGTAGAGTGCTGTTTTAATTTGTCTTAATTTCTACCACTCCAGTTATATTTTAATTGCCAATCAAATTAATTTTCATGTAGTCAGGTTTGTTTTGCACATGATGGTGAGCAGTGTCCCTGGCTTTATCTCAAGCCATGAACGTTTTCATCTTACTTTTTCCCCTGTTCTTTTGAGGAGTGAGAGAGCAGCTGGGTGGGCAGCTGGCCAAGGTTAACTCACCACAATGCGTAAACAAGACTTAAAGAAACCTTTGACAAATATGACTTCCATGTACCAAGGAAAGCCAAATACTTGTAGTAAAATTTTCAGTCCTTACATCACTGTTTCAAAGTTACAAAATTCCAGGGAGGATGGAAATATAATTTTACAAAAAATGATTTGCAGGCTGCTGAAATTCAAAGTTGTTAATTATTGGCAGGAGACGAGACAGCATGATCCTTTAATCTGCCTTAGATTCAGATTTTTACCCTGACCTTGGTATTCAGTGCCTCTAATTGTGACTGTGATTTTTTTAAGATTAGTATATAAGTATCTCTAACATTTTTGTCCTTAGCTTTGTGACAAATAAGCTCTTGTATATGTGTAACACTGCTGGAGGCCAGGAAACAAATAATAATGTAAAAAAAAAACTTTTCATTTGGAAACATTTGTAGAATAGAATTAAGTATTTTCATTTGGAAAGGACTTAAATATGTAGGTTGCTCCGAAAGTAATGCCTCCTGTTTTTTATTTCCAAGGAAATGACAACAGATACAAAGAGCATCTACCACCACACTAGAAAGCCTGTTCCAGTGTCTTAACAGCCCTCAAGGTAAAGAAGTTTTTCCTAATGTCAAACAGTCAGAACCTTCCCTGGTGCAACTTTTAGTCATTTTCGTGGATGCTGTCACTAGATAAGCGCATCTATCTCTGCTTCCTCTCTTCAGAAAGCTATGAAGAACAATGAGATCACCCCTCAGCCTCCTTTTCTCTAAACTTAACAAACACATTATCCTCAGCTGCTCCTCATAGGGCATGTCTTCCAGCCTTTTAACCGGGTTAGTTGCCCTCATTCAAGTATCATACTTTTTAAATTGTCGAGCCCAGAACTGTACACGGTACTCCAGATGACACTGCAACAGTACTAAATATAGTGGGTGAATCACCTCTTTTGACAGGCTGGCTATGCTGTGTTTAATGCATCAAAAAATGCAGTTTGCCCTCTTGACTGCCAGGGCACACTGCTGACTCATGTTGAGACTAACGTCAGTCAGCATTTGTTAAATTTCATGCCATTCCTGATGACTCAATGCTCCAGTCTAGCTCAGTCTGCAGACCCTCTTGTCCATCAAGAAAGTCAATAGCACCTCCCAGTTTAGTATTGTCAACAAATTTACTTAGGATGCATCTAACTCCTTCATCCAGATTATTGATAAAAATGTTGTTCAGAACTGATCCTAGAACTTAGCTGTGGGAAGACCACTAGTAACTGACCACCAAACAGATGTAACCGTATTCACTATGAGACATTGAATTCAGCAAGTTCATCACCCAGTGTAGTATGCACGTGTTCATCTTACTGTTGAATGGATTCTCCAGAAGGATGCTGTGAGGGATAGTATCAAAAGCCTTCTAAAATCCAGAAAAAGCACCTCTATCACCTTCCCTTCATTCTTACCATAGAAGGATATCAAACTAGTGAGACAAGATTTTCCTTTCATAAACCCATATTGTCTGGGCCTGATGACAGGATTATATGTTAAGTGCCTTTCAATGGGACCCAGGATAATCTCCATAATTTTTCTAGGTACTGAATTTAAACAAAAACATATATAAATTTCAGGGTCTTCTCTTGTGCCCTTGTTGTAAATTGGCATAACGTTGGCTAATTTTCAGTCGTTGAGGACCTCCTCAGACTCCCAAGACCTTTAGTATATAATTCAGAGAGATTCTGCTATAACATCCACTACTCCCTGCAGTACTCTGGTTTGAATCCCTTTGGGCCTGATGGACTTATGAACCAGTTGCTACAACTAATTCCTTACAATTTTCATGTCAACAAATGGAAAGTTGTTGTTTCCTCAGTCATGGTCTCTAACTCACAGTACTGCGCAACAAAAGGCATATAATTAATATTAAAACTGAGGCAAAAAAGACATTAAATGCCTCTGCTTTTCCATCAGCCCAATTTGTCAAGTGATATCAATTTATGAGAGTGAGAAGTAGTAACTCAAGCATCTAAATAATAAGCCAAAACTCAATAGTAGGAATTGCTTTCCCTATCCTTTGAGATTATTCAGACCTTCCCATCATGTTCTTCTCTTTGGCTCTTACAACAAAGTATTAAGAGTAGGAGTATCCCTGAGCTTCTACAAGTACATTATTTGTAAGTAATGGCTCCATTTCCTGTCCTCAGAAGTTTTCTTCTGTGACATGAAGATGAAACCAGAAAGCAGAAATCTTGTGATGATTTAAAAATACAAAAGAGTTTCTGTACGTCAAAAGAACATTCGCTATATAGCAAATGGATAAACATTTTGATTTTGTATGTTTACTAACCCTACATTTCCTGGGAATCTAAAAATCTGGGTTCCTTCCACTTGATTATTTTATTCACTGTGGTGATTCAAGTTTTGTCATTTTCTTTCAATTTGTCTAAATATATACAGCATGGAGGAAGTTTACAAAAGACTGTATCGTAGTTTGTGTGTATTAACTATTTCACTAAGGAAGACATAGACTTGTATTATATACAATACTTGTATACTTGTATTGTATGTGTGTATTTATATTATATGTCTATATAAATGTGTGCAAACGAAAATGTCCCAGGTGCAATAAGGAGAAGAAAATCATCTGGAATACTCCACATGAAATCACCAGCGGGAGGGCATGCCCAGCCTTATGATGGAGGGAGAACATCGGATACTGTCTTTCTGGACCTCTGTAAGGCCTTTGACACTGTCCGCCATAGGATTCTCTCTCTGAAGCTGTTGAAGTATGGTCTGGATGAGCAGACAGTGAGGTGAATCAAACACGGGCTGAATGGCTAGACCCAGAGAATAATACTCAGTGGTGCAAAGTCTAGTGAGAGCCAGGAAAAAGAGAATACCTCAGGGGTCAATAATGAGTCTAGTGTTATTTAAAATCTACATTAATGACCTAGACAACAGGACAGAGCACACCCTCAGAAAGTACACAGTACACAGGAAACTGCAGAGGAATGGCTGATTCACCAGAAGGCCATGTGGCTATCCATAGGGACTTTGACAGGCTGGAGAGGTGGACTGATGAGAATGTAATGAAGTTCTAAAAGGAGAAGTGCAAAGTCTTGCACCTGGGGAAAAACAATACCAGACAACAGTACACGCTATAAGTCACTCATCTGGGAAGCAGATTTGTAGAAAAGGACCTAGAAGTCCTAGTGACACCAAGTTGAACATGAGTCAGCAATGTGCCCTTGCCACTAAGAAGGCTAATGATGTTCTTGGCTGGATTATACAAAGTATTGCCAGGGGGTCAAGAGAGGTGGTCCTTCCCCTCTACTCGGCATTGGTGAGGCCCGCCTGGACTATTGCATACAGTTCTGGGACCCCCAGCACAAGAAAAATGTGGAGATGTTAGAGCAGTTCCAAAGGAGGATGACAAATGTGATCAGTGGGCTAGAACACATCTCCTACGAAGGTAGGCTGAGGGAGCTAGGCTTGTTCAGACTGGAGAAGAGAAAGCTCTAGGAGACCTCATTGTGGCCTTCCAGTCCTTAAAGAGAACTTATAAACAAGAAGGAGACTGACTTTTTAGACATCCTGATAGTGATAGGACAAGGAGGAATGGTTTTATACTAAAAGAGTGGAGATTTAGATAAGATGTTTGAAGGAAATTCTTCACTTGGAGAGTGTTGAAGCTCTGGAACAGATTGCCCAGAGAAGCTATGGATGCCCCATCCCTGCAGGCATTGAGGGCCAGATTGGATGGGAACCTAGACAACTTGATCTAGTGGGTGACAACCCTTTCCATGGCAGGGGAATTGGAACTAGAAGGTCTTTAAGGTTCCTTCCAAGCCATGCCACTCTTTGATTATGATTCCTGTGAGGAGAGGCTGACAGAGCCGGGACTGTTCAGCCTGGAGAAGAGGAAGTTCATGGGGAATGTTTTCAATGTCTATAAATACATAAATGGAGGATGCAAAGAGGACAAAGCCAGGCTCCAGCCAGGCACCAGCCAACGGCGCCCAGTGCCAGGACAGGAGGCAAAGGGCACAAATTGGAGAACAAGAATTTCCGTGTAAATATCAGAAAGCACTTTCATGTGTAGTGTCAGAGCACTGGAACAGGTTGCCCACAGAGACTGTGGAGTCTCCCCTTGGAGATCTTAAAAAGCCTGGTCCTGGCCAACCCATCGTAGGTGTGTCTGCTTGAGCAGGGGGATTGAGCAAGATGACCTTCAGAGATCCCTTCCGATTTTAGTCTTTCTATGATTCTGTCCCAGTCAATCAAATTTCTGTCTAGTACATCCTTCAGCATGTTTTATTTTGTTCTCTGGAATATGCTGCTCCTATCAATAGTTTTGATAAAGACTAATTTCTATATGAATGTATTTTTTTTCTAAAATATATTCTATATCTGGATGTGTATCTGTCTACGTAAGGTTTCAGTTTTGCTTATTCTTATTGTTTCACTAATAGTATATTAAATTTGCTAGTATTGCAAAATACAAATACATCCATTACATACATTCCGTACATACATTAATCAGGAATACAGTTTCTATATTACAGTACTTTGCGTTTTGTGTTGTATTTGAACATTTCTAAAGTCATTCAGACTATCTTTGGTTGGCCCTAACTACCTTGCATTTGTCACATGAATGTTTTGCTATAGACACCACTGTTATCAGAAAAACAAATGGTTTTTATTTCAGTGGTCCTCTATATAGCAAAATCTGCTTGGAATGGGAGAGAAAGTTTAGAATTGAAACAGAAGAAATGGAAAAAATGTCTTATTCCTACATACATTAATTTTGCAAATGCCATGTTTTACTTTCAAAAGAATTTGGATTAGCCTCAGTTTTTCCTTTTATCTCTACAACTTAAATATCCTTTTAAGTGAAGTTTGATAAAAATGAATTTGATTTATGTTTCGGCAATACTGGAGTAAGACAGTACTACTGACAAAAAACGAAAGCAGAAAGTGGTTCAACTATATCTCTTGTAAGTAATTTTCAAAAGATAAGATACAAATGTCAGTATGGTCTGCAAAGTGCACATTTTACTAGTTAATGTGGTTCAAATAAGTGAAAAGTTTGATATTTCCCACTTGCTTATCCCTTAGCATAAATTAAATATAACAAGTCTTTTAGTCAAGGAATACATTTCAGTACCTGGTTCGGTATTGGTATTGGTATTAAAAAATGGAATAAGAGCTTATTCAGCATGCAGTCACATTTCTATACTATACACCTCTGCAAAGTCTTATAAAATTCTATTACAAGGCTATCAAATTTAATCAGTCAGTCAGTTCTGAGACAAATTCTTGCACTCCCTGTATGTTAAACCTGTCATACTCATACAAAACAGGCACTAGCTGTTTCCATTTTTGAAATCTTATTTTGATCGTATAAATAAGTAAAGCAAAAGATTGCCTTAAGCCAGTCCCCTCCAATCCTCCTTTTCCTTACAGTTCTGCCATTACAACTGCATTGAGACTGAACAAAGATGTGGAACAGTGCACATGATTGTAGTTTTGAAATGCTGTAGGGATATAGGCTTTTTTAGGAAGGAGAGGCTGAAAATGTCAGGAGGGGGAGTTGCTGTTTATGTAGAGAAGCTGGAATGCATGGACATCTGCCTAGTGGGCAGACACGCAAGTGCCCTTGTTGTATCTGCTGTAGACTTCCTATCAGGAAGAAGTAAATGTGGCCTTCTTCAAACAAGTGAAAAAAGACTCATGTTCACAGGCCCTCATGGGAGCTTTTAACCATCCTGACATTTTCTACATGGACGATACAACAGGGTTCATGCAGAGAGATTTTTAGGGTGCTTTCAGGACAACTTCCTGGAACAGGTAACTGAACAACCAGCAAGCCGAGATCCTCTGCTGGACCTGATACTAACAAAATAGAAAAAACTAGTCAAAGAAGTGAAAGTGAGGGCTACCTTGTCTGCAGAGATTTGAATATGGCGGAGTTCAGGATCCTAAGAGGAGAGGGGGGGGGCAAAAATATCACTTGGATTTCAGAGGAGCAGACTTCAATCTCTCCGGAGATTTGCTACGAAGAATCCTGTATGGTAAGGCCCTAGAGACAAGAAGGGTCCATGGAGAGCTGATTGATGTTCAAATGCTATCTCCTCTAAGGTCAAAAAAGGTCCATCCTGACTAGTAGGAAATGAAGCAAAAGCAGCAGAAATCCTGCATGAAAAAGAACCTTCTAACTGAACTCAGACATAAAAAACAAGTGTTCAAAAAGCAGAAGCAGAGGCAGCTGTAACAGGAGTAATACAGAGCTGTTGTCCAATTGTGTGTGGATGTCACTGCTGAACTGGAGCTGAATCTCGTAAGAGATGTGAAGGCCAAAAAGAATGGACATAAACAGCAAAAGTAATACTAGAGAAAATGTGGGTCCACTGCTCAGTGGAAAGGTAGAACTAGTGACAAATGTCATGGAGAATATAGGGAAAGTCTGTGTCTTCTTTCCTTTAGTAATTATCATTAAGACCAGCCTACAGGAATCCCGAGCCACTGATAACTCAGATGTCAGGGCTTCAACCCAAGGAGGGTTACCCAGCCTGTGGTTGTCTGAAAGTCACAGGTTTTGTAAGATTCTATAATAGAGAAGGACACAGAGGCTCAGTTTCCATGATTTTCCTTATTACAAATTGCTACATATTACTACCAGTAAAACAAATGTGTATACTACCACTTGCCACAGAATTACCACTAGCAAAGCAAATATATGCATATGATCGCATATATATTTGCACACCTACATAATCTGTTGTGTGGGGTTTTACCAGTACAACAGACACCAAACTGCTCCTAGGATTAGGGCTAATCAAGAATGGAAAAGCTCTCTTCGTAAATGGTCTGTGTCAACAGAGCCCAGTCAACCAGGCATTCCCAGTGAGCACCTGCTTTGTCCATGAGACTTCATGAGGATAATCTCTTGCAGAGAAGTTTGGTTTTGGTAGTGACTTACTTTTTGTACCTTTTTGGTGTAGATACATAAGTGGGCGTTGGACATCATTTCCCACAACAGTTGCTGCTGATTCCAGTTTTCCTGGAGCATCAGGTCATTATCACAGTTTCTTTGTTCTGCCAACACCTCATCAATGAGCCTTCCTCTGAGCTTATCAGGGTTTTCTGAACTCCCAGCTAAGCAGGTATCCTTTTTCTGTACGTTTACTAGATCACCTTTATGATGGGTCAGTCAAGACAGGAAATCTGGAAAAAGGAAGACTCGACCTCATTGGATGAGGACGAGGTTATAGACCACTTGAAAAAAACCTGAATGTGCATTTGGCTGATGTCATTCCCATTTCCAGGCCACTTTCATTTTATCTCTGAATGGTCATGGTGAGTGAGAGAGGTATCTGAAGACTGGAAGAGAATAAAATATCACTCCTGTTTTCAAGAAGGAAGATCCATGGAA
The DNA here is from genome assembly GCA_013396635.1 of Penelope pileata. NCBI lineage: Eukaryota > Metazoa > Chordata > Aves > Galliformes > Cracidae > Penelope > Penelope pileata. Next base: position 40,452 of record WBMW01000169.1, on the reverse strand, counting down.
CTGCAGGCTAGTCAGCATCACTTCGGTCCCTGGGGATGTGATAGAGAAAATCATCCTGGAAGGTATTTCTGAATACATAAAGAGGGTGATCAGAATTAGTCAAAGTATTCATGAAAGAGAAACATTGCTTGAATAATTGCATTGCCTTCTTCAGTGAGAGGGCTGGTTTGGTGCACAAAAGGGAAGCAGTTCACGTTGATTACTTCAAGTTTAGCAAGTCTTTTGACACTCTCTCCCATAACATCAAGTGAATCTGACAACAAAGGATGGGCTAGATAAATGGACAGTGACATGGATTGCAAACTGAAAAGCTGTGTCCAGAGGGTTGTGATCAGCGGTTCAAACTCAAGCTCCAGTCCCTAGACGTGTACCCCAGGGGTGAATACTGGGGCCAGTACTGTTCAACCTTTTTACTAATGACCTAGACGATGAGATGGAGTGCACATCCAGCAGTTTCACAGGTGATACAGAACAGAATACACTGGCAGGTATATCAGGGGTTTGTGCTGCCATACAGACAGACTTCAACAGATTGGAGAAATGAACAGAGAAAAAAATATCATAAAGTTCATCAAGGGGAAATGCATCTGGGGAGAAATAACCCCCGATACAAGTAAATACCGGGGACTTCAAAGCAGCCTTNCAACACTGCCAGGTGTTATCAGTTTTGTTTCTCTTCTGAAAACAAAACAACTTCATACCAGACACTGTGAGAGAAGTAACTTCTCTTAGAAACTAAGGCACCTTGCCAGGAAGGGCCTGTGAGTCTTATTGGACAGCAAGTTGACCATGGGCCAACAATATTCCCTTGCAGCAAAAATGCCAACAGCTTCCTGGTTTGCATTAGACAGATGGTGGCCAACAGGTTGAAGGAGGTTATACTTCCTCATTACTTGTTTGCATCTGTAGTGCTGTGTCCAGTTCTGGCCTGTATGGTATAAGAACGATATGGAGATACTGAAGCAAGTCAAGCACAGGGCCGCAAAAGTAGTTAAGGATCTGGAATGTCTTTAATATGACAAAATGTTGAAAGAGCTGGGACTGTTCAACTTGCAGAAGAGAAAGCTCAGTAGAGTGATCTTGTCACCGTGTATCATACCTGATGGGATGGAATGAGGGCAAGGGAGACAGACTGTTCTTGGCAGTTACCAGAGACAGGACAAAAGACAATGGGTATAAATCAAAAAATAGGAAATTTCCTCTGAACTCAAGAAAATATCTTTCTACTGTGAGGGTGGTCAAACACTGGAAGACAACAGAGAGATTGTAGAATCTCCATCTCATCTGTGGAGATATTCAAAATGTAGCTAGACATGCTGCTGCACAATTTGCTCTAGTGACTCTGCTTGAGCTGTCTGGGAGTGGAAGTGATTGGACTAGATGATTTGAAGTGGTCCCTTCCAATCTAAATGATTCTGTGATTCTCTTAACATCCACACTAAGATGGAAATTATTCTGATTTTTAAGATACTATGCTATAGAAGGGAGTCATAAAAAATTGACTCCACTCAAAAAATCGAGTCATTATTTAATCAGAAAAGAATACTTAGTGATTCATCACTACTCACAGTATTAAATTGTATTAAACAGATTTCAGTTAGAGTAGCCAATAAGAATCCTTTAAGCATATCATTTATTTTAATAACATGCAGTTGTAATAAACAAATGTTACACAATGCAGTCAATTGTTGTAAATGCCAAAAATGCTTTTAACAAAGCAAAATGTTATGAAAATTATTAAGGAAGGCATCTCTTTTCACATAAAATTTTGTGTCTACTGATCTTCACTTTGTATGATCCTGTATGATTCTGACCTGCATAGCTGAGGCCAATCTTGTTCTATCTGTATTTTCAATAAGTTCCAGAAGTCGCTTGTACTTTTAGTAGTCAACTTCAAACAGAATTAAGTTACTTACAGTGAGGCGATAATCTAATTTAGGGATTTTCTGTCCTGGTCTGCTTATCATTTGAAGCTAGAGTGCAAAAGGTGAAATTTTGCTCCTGAACGAATTTGAATAACTTCGGTAGTGTCACTTAAGCAACAAGACAGATTCTAACTCTGATCACTTTTTCTCTTTGGTCAGCTTTTTGGATGAGGGTGGGCTTGTTTTTATTCATTTTGGTTTTCTCTTCTGCATAAGTAGAATTACATTTAGTACGTTCACTATGCTATCCTTAGTTATTTTTTCAAGGAATTCCATTCTAAAATAGTCAAGATACCAAAAGAAGAAAGCCTGAGAAGCAAAGGAGAGACTATTAGGTGCAGTAGTTGAGCAGAAGAAGCAGCTGTCAGTTTTTTGTTTTCAGAACTTTTAAACAATGAGCTGCTGAAGGATGAAGAGAGGTAACAAATGAGCTAAGGGGCAAAGAAGGAAGAAGTAAGAAAAAAATCGCATTAGAATAGTGGAATTGGAAAATGTTTTATTGTCTGCTAAGCACTGAAACCTAGGAAACCTACCAAATAAACTTATCCAACAGCTGTTCCTAATCTTAGTAATTCTGCTGCTTCACAGACTATATTTAAACCTGTAAGCTGTCACACACTAAAATATCCCCACCCAAACCTTACAAAATATGCAAATCTGTAGGTGATGCCTCATGTCATGCTATAATGTGTGTTTGGAAGGTAGGGATGATAAAACTGAAACTCTTTCTCAAATAAATTTGAATCTAAATCTAACATGAGCATTATTTGAGTCAAACAAAACAAGAATTTGTTCTTATAGCTTTTCGTTTAGTGCTATTTTTCAGCCAAAAATAAATATTCCAAGAGTACCTGTTTTAAAATAAGTATCTATTTTTTACTTAAAAGGAATGCTTGTCAACTTTTTTAAGTATCCATGCTTCTTTCAAGTCATATAGCACTAGTTACCACAGCTCTAGGGAAAGAAACAATTATTAGCTGACAACATTGTATCTGAGATAAGTAATGGTTCATGAAAATGTATTTTCATAGCCATGCCAAGTATAGTAATCACACATTTATTCCACTGTTGTTTGATATTTCATGTCTTATTTCTACCTCCATAAGAAATTTCTTATGGGCATATGAGGCTGAAGAACTGCTTTTGTTTTCAAAATGAAAATTCTTCTTTTTAATATGCTATGATTTCCAGCAACCATTTATATTTAAGCGCCTATCACCATATTGATAAACGTTCTTTATAACCACCCTGATAGCAAGGTCAACATGCTAGTACCTCAGCATTTCTGTTTCCAAACAATTTAAAATAATAGTAAAAGACACGAGACTTCGCTTCCAAGACATACATTTACTCTATCAGTGATACATTCTGCCAGAAAAACATTCCAAACATCTCCTGGGCAGAGATTGTTTAGTGATCATTCTAATGATAAAAATAATGAAAAACAATACTTAAAACCAATATGATTTCTAACAATTTGACATTTTCTCTGGCATAGTTCAAATATCTAATATCATGTCTTTTTTTCATCAGTAGAAGATCAAGACTGTAAAATTGATATTGGTGTAAACTTTAGTGTGTTCGTATTTATTGGTTTCTTAATTTGAGTTGCTTTCCAGAAAGGAAGGAGGAGAAGCAATAAAAAGAATGTGTAGGGAAAAGGCAGTTAAATGCTAAACTGTTCTTCCATAGCTCAGCTGGTTGACTAACGAGCAACAAACCTTGTATAAGGGGTGCTCTGAAAGTAATGTCTCCTACTTTATTATGTTGGCCCACGACATCAGAGGTGGATGTTGGTGGAATGACAATAGAGATTGTATTTTGTTGCCATGCAACAGATGACAGCAGAGGAGTCTGACAAAATGACGTCCAACATGGAAATGCGCATGAAGCAAAGATGTGGAATTGAATTTCTCCATGCAGAAAAAATGGCACCCGTTGACATTCATTGATGCCTGCTGAACACTTATGAAGACCAAACAGTGGATGTGAGCATGATAAGGTGGTGGGTGCTGCATTTCAGCAGTGGAGACAGCAGGTCACTTCTGCTGGTGAAGGTTTTTATGAGAGTGGAACGCAGGCTGTTGTTCATCACTGGCAAAAATGCATAGCTAATGGTGGTGACTATGTTGAAAAACAATGTTTTGTAGCTGAGGATTTGCTCTATCAAATAGTGTTATTGTGCTCTTTGTGTTTGATGTAGTTTCCTTGGAAAGAAATATGAGGCATTACTTTCAGAGCAACCATGTAAAATATGTAGTTTTCAGTAGATTGACAATGGTTAGAATTTATATCCAATTTTCCTATCTTTTCTATTTTGTTAAGATATCCTCGACACTATAAATTGCAAATTCTTTTTTGGCTCCAGATAGGCAAATAGAAATATCAAGGCTTGAAGCATATCATTGGGTTTGAAGCTTAATTTGCACAGAAAGCACCATGTGGTCGCTCTCTAAAATACTTCTGGGTGATTTCCTATTTCTTCAAAGGGAATTGCATGCAGTACCATGGAAGTCCGATGGCAACGTAAGTAGTACAAATGTCCATCTCTCCAGATAATCAGAAACAAAGATAACAATGTGAACCTGAGTTTTGCTCTAGAGAAAATGCAGGATTTACATTTGTCAGCTGCATGCTTAACATATAAACTTAACATGGTCTAATTCTCTCTGATACTTTGCTGCACCCTGCTATGGAAAACTTTTAGATAATCTTTCCTGTCTTTATCCCTTGCTCATTCCTCAGAAATACTACTGAGACATTATTTACTTGCTGCTATCCTCTGTACGTGACCCAGTCAAGTGCCAAAATATCAAATTTGTCTAGTAAAAGCAAACAAAGATTAACAAGTAGAAACACATATCTAAGTTCCATTAGCTGTAATTTCTACAGAATTATTACAATAATAATGTATCGGTAGGATGTCCTCTGTCTTACTTATGTTGAGACTGTTCTGATTCTTTAAGTTGAAATAAATGACTGATCTTGCTATCTGAATGTTCCATATAATAATTTCAAATTTTAAGTAATAATGACTCTTTTTATTAGCTACATTTTTTTTGTATCTGTCATAGGTTTTTTTTTTCCTTTCTCTCATATCCAACCATATTTTTCCTTTTTAATTAAAAAAAAAATCCCTGCTGAGGATTCTTGAACTTTCTAGAAGTACTTCCTCACAGCAAACACAGTTAAAACATGAAGTTATTTATTATTCTAATGATCCAGTTTCAGATCCTTTGACAGAAGATCAAATCACCAATAAACAGATTAAATGGAAGTCATTAGATAAGAAATAGGAAAATTTCTCTTTAATACAATAAAAATAAATAAAATGTAATATATGTCAAAGTAGTTTCAGATACAATTGTGGGACTATATAAAAAACAAACTTTACTTAAATGTATATAATTATGCAATAATTTCTTATGGGATCATTAAAACATCTATCAAAATCTCTGTCTTCACAGTCAATTCTACAAAAACAGATTTTTCTTTCTATTTATTAATTTCTTTATGAAGAACTAATTTCATAGTATGTAAATGCGTTACACTATTGCCTTCTCTGAAAATTTTCTTCTGACCACCTCTTCAACATCACTTCTGAAAGCAAAAGAAGAATTTGAGATTTTCAAAGAATTCCACTTTGGCTTTTCAAAACTGGCTTCTTTTGTGTATTATATAAGCAAATAGATAATGTGGAAGGGCTGATTTCCAAAGAGAACTCCAAATTTTCATTTGCATTTTTGATACTGCAAGTAATTACATTTGCAAATAATGGTAAATGTTCTCAAGCACTTAGATGTCTAAATACCCGTTTGGGCCCACCAAAGTAATTAGTCTCAAATGTAAAATAAAATGAGCCCTTGATTAATTACAGATTTAAAAATACAAAAACAAAGGAGGAAAACAAGTTGCAATGCAAGAAAAATGAGAGCAAAAAAAAAAATCTGTATATGGTAAACCACATATTCTATTATTTCTGTCTAACTGCAATACTTTTATTTAGATGTTCCACTTAACAACAAGCTCCATCCCAAATTTCTTCCAGGAAAAATAATAATCCTGCATATTATAATAATAAAGCTTGAAACATAAATAGTGTTGGCATTCCCATAGGACTGTGCAAAATTCTAACTAGAAACAACTGAAATTTTCCCGTAGTTCTCAGCAAAGTGGACAAAAGAATAGATTGAGAAGTTGCGTGTGATGTTTTTATTGCCTTATACCTGTAAAGTTATTGGCATTTCTACAGAGTGGTTTTGAAAAAGTTTCCATTCAAACTCCATGGTATTTTATTCTTTACTTATGTGATTACTATGCAAAAGATAACAAAGAAAAAAATCAAACCACATCTCCCATGTGGTTGTTTTCTGTCTCTGGAGGGAAACTAAATCAGCATCGTTTTCTGAGATTTGTAAAGTACAGTACTGGAAATACTGTTCTCATGCAAATAACAGAGCTTATCTCTACAGGTTCCTCCTTTGATCTCCAAATGTTTCTCTTGTATGTCATCCACTTTCTTCTCAGAATCACCTACTATATGAGCCAACACAATAATTTCCCTGCCAGTGTTTCATATGTTTCATCCTCAGTAATCATTTTGCAAGAAAATATTCCAGTTTCTTATTCTGGATATTAATTTCTCAGGCTTTTGTATTATTGGATGATCACAGATCTGCCATGCAAGCAGATGATATTATCTCATTTGAATATCATGCTTTAAGGAAGTGATTATAAGGTTATTGTTGGTTTATAGCATCCTAGTTACCATATTCACTTCCTAGCAACAGAATAATATTTCCTAGTGAAGTCATCATTGGTAGTTACAACATTCAGATGACAGAAAGTTGATCTGAAGAAAGATTTAAGACAGCAGTATCAAGCAGACTAAAAAATTCAGAGAAGCCACACCGACTTCCTATTGATTATTTTAGAAATCCTCCCTCACTATTTTCCTTTTGCTAAGGGCTTATTTCACTGTTTTTCATCTGTTCATTTCCTGAAGTTGCTATTATGCTACACCCACCGCTTCCTCTCACAGTTTAAAAGTATGATGTGAAAACATAAAGGAATTTTTCAACAATTTTTTTCATTAAATAGCAATGAATTGTTAACTGTAATTTTTAGTGTTAATACGGTTATTTTCATAAAATGTCACTAGAATACTTCACAGTCAAATCTTGGAGCTAAAGCAGAATCACAGAATCACAGAATTGCAGGGGTTGGAAGGGACCTCAAGAGATCATCGAGTCCAACCCCCCTGCCAGAGCAGGTTCCCTACATCAAGAAGAGACAGAATTCATTATTTTACATGATGCAGCCACCAAATGATCTGAGCTAACATTAATTTATTAATGTGGGCATAGGCATTAGCATTCTACCCTATTTATCATTGGCAGCTAACACCAGCCCAGCATCTGCCCCTGGCACACTAACTCTTGGAACACGAGAGAAGCTGTGTGCTGCAGAATTGCCTTCTCACCCCCTTATGTTTCACAGCTGTGGACGTGGGAGTGAGTTATTCCCTATGCTATGGGGCTGGCCCAGGAGCACACAGCTGCACTTCTTTTCTTGCTGCAGATGTGGACACCTCCGGTGGAAGCACTTATTTTGGAGGAGACATAAACTTGTGTCTGTCATATGCCAGAAAAATGGCTTACCGCCAGAGCTATTAAGAGGGAAAGAAGGAGGAGCAGAGGAAAGAATCTCTCTAGCTTGTTTGCTTTTTGGAAAGCCATTTTAGAAGGAAGGAGAGGAGTGTAAAGGAAGGGAGAGGAGAAAAGGAATTTTCTGAAGAGCAGAAGGAAAATCTGACAGAGCTTGTGAATGAGAGTTAATGAATGGGCTAGTATGGGTGTCACTGTTGTGGGTGTGTACTACAGGCCACCTGATCAGGAGGAGGAAGCTTATGAGGCCTTCTACAAGCATCTGGAGGCAGCCTCGCGATCCTGGGCACTGATTCTTATGGGGGACTTCAATCAACCAGGTATTTGTTGGATAAGCAACACAACCAGGCACACATGGTCCGGACAGTTCCTACAATGCGTTGAAGATCATTTTCTGACACAGGTGGTGGAAGAGCTGATGAGGGGGGGTGTGCTACTGGACCTTGTTCTTACTAACCAGGATGGGCTCGTTAGGTATGTGTTGTGGCAGCTTGGGATGCAGTGATCATGAGATGGTGGAGTTCAAGGTCTTGAGTGGAAGAAGCAAAATAAGTAGGATTGCTAGCCTGGACTTTAGGAGAGCCAACTTTGATCTCTTCTGGGACCTGCTTGAAGGTATCCCATGGGCTACAGTGTTGGAAAGTAAGGGGCCCATGAGAGCTGATGAGCACTTAAACACCACTGCTTCCAAGCTCAAGGTCAGCACATCTCTAGGAGTAGGAAATCAGGGAAAGGTGGAAGGAGATCTTTGTGGATGAGCAAGGAGCTCATGGATAAACTCAAACGGAAGAAGAAGGTTCATGAAATGTGGAAAAAGGGCTTGTCCATTTAGGAAGAATATAGGAAAGTTGTCAGGACCTGCAGGGATGCAACGAGAAAGGCTAAGGCCCACCTGGAATTGAATCTGGCAAAGGAGATACACGATAATAAGAAAGGTTTTTTCAATCACGTAAACAGTGAAAGGAAGACTACAAAAAATTTGAGTCCCCTACTAAGTGAGGGGGGTGTCCTAGTAACAGGGGATGTTGAGAAGACAGAGATACTGAACATCTTCTTTGCTTCAGTCTTCACTTCAAAGATTCCCCCTCAGGAACCCTAGACCCTGGAGGTGAGAGAGAGTCTGGGGAATGGAAGGCTTCCCTTTGGTCAAGGAGGAGATGGTCCAAGAGCATCTGGCCAAAATCAATGCACAAAAATCCATGGGCCCTGATGGGATGCATCCATGTGTGCTGAGGGAGCTGGCAGAGGTGATTGCTGAACCAATCTCTATCATCTTTCAAAAGTCTCGGAGAATGGGAGAGATGCCTGAGGTCAAGAAGGAGGATCTGGGAAACTACAGGCCAGTCCGCCTTACCTCCATCCCTGGAAAGGTTATGGAACAACTTGTTCTGGATGCCATCTCCAAGCAATTGGAAGAGAAGAAGGTTATCAGGAGTATTCAGCATGGATTCACCAAGGGGAAATTGTACTTGACCAATCTGGTAGCCTTCTATGATGTCATCACCAGTTGGGTAGGTGGAGAGAGAGCAGTGGATGTTGTCTACCTTGACTTCAGCAAGGCATTTGATACTCTCTCCCACAACTTCCTTATAATGAAGCTTAGAAAGTGTGGGATAGATGATTGGATGGTGAGATGGGCTGAGAACTAGATTACTGGCAGAGCTCAGAGGGTTGTGATCAGTGGCACAGAGTCTGGTCGGAGGCCTGTAACTAGCGGTGTTCCCCCAGGGTCGGGGCTGGGTCCAGTCTTGTTCAACATCTTCATCAGTGATCTGGATGAAGGGATAGTGTCCACCGTCAGCAAGTTTGCTGATGATGCAAAGCTGGGAGGAGTGGCTGACACACCAGAAGGCTGTGCTGCCATTCAGCAAGACCTGGACAGGTTAGAGAATTGGACAGGGAGGAACCTGATGAGGTATAACAAAAGCAAGTGTAGAGTCTTGCACCTGGGGAAGAATAACTGCATGCATCTGTACAGGTTGGGGGATGGCCTGCTGGAGAGGAGCTCTATGGAGAAAAACCTTGGGATCCTGGTGGACAACAGGTTGGCCATGAGTCCGCAGTGTGCCCTCGTGGCCAAGAAGACCAATGGTATCCTGGGGTGCATTAAAAAGAGCATTGCCAGCAGGTCGAGGGAGGTGATCCTCCCCCTCTACTCCACCCTGGTCAGGCCTCACCTGGAGTACTGTATCCAGTTCTGGGCTCCCCAGTACAAAAAAGACAGGGACCTCCTGGAAAGAGTCCAACGGAGGGACAGAGAGGTGATAAAGGGCATGGAGCATCTGTCCTGTGAGGAGAAGCTGAGAGACCTGGGACTGTTCAGCCTTGAGAAAAGAAGGCTGAGAGGGGATCTTATTAATGTCTATAAATATCTAAAGTGAGGGAGGCAAAGGGATGAGGCCAGATTCTTTTCAGTGAGGTTTGGGGACAGGACAAGGGGAAATGGCCAAAAACTAGAGCGTAGGATGTTCTGCACAAACATGTATAAGAATTTCTTCATGCTGCAGATGACGGAGCACTGGAACAGGCTGCCCAGGGAGGTTGTGGAGTCTCCTCTGGACATATTCAAGACCCGTCTGAATGCCTACCTGTGTGGCCTGCTGTAGGGAACCTGCTTTGGCAGGGATATTGGACTTGGTGATCTCTAGAGGTCCAACCCCTAAAATTCTGTGATTCTTTGAAAGTTTTTGTTTTGTTTTATTCCATGACAGAGCATTCCTGCTATCTAGCCAGCTGCAATTTATATGAAAGACATGGTCACAGCCAGTACTTCTAGTCATTTGAATCCCAAATGTAACACCTCATGCAGTATGATCCACTGAATATATATCCTTGAATTTGTGAAACGTTTGCACACTGCCATAATCTGACACTGAACAAGGAATTGCTCTATTGGGTTTGGATGATGGATACCATATGTAGAGATCCATCTACAGCCTTCTTAACTTCTTAACACAATCCTACTTTACCTGCTTACCCTCTACAGTGCATTTTGGCTGCTGAATTAAAATGGCAAATGGGTTTCTATTCACTAGCTGATGGTTGCACTCAATTAAGAGATTGCTCTACTGCCTGCAAGAACAATTTGTAAGGTATACAGGCCTTGATCCAAAGACAGAAATACAAAGTACAGTTTCCACTGAATTCAATGGGCTTTAGACAGAACATTCATTGCTGACTGGCAGTCTGGCACAATGAGTTCAAATGGAAATGGAAAGTACAACAGGGCCTGGTTAGCAATATGTGAATAACCTGTGGAAAATGCAAAGTGTTCCAACTAACTGTGCCAGTAAGCCAGATGCTGAAGTCAGAATAAATGTCATTATTACCAACTAAAAGAAAAAAATGAGGAGAGAGTAATGCTATTAATCCAACAAAGTACTTTGAAAGTTCAACACAATTTTCTATTACATATGTTTTCAAAGTCTTTTTATAAAAAACCACTGATTTTATTTATATGTTGTGAAAGTTATTCCCCTTCCTGGTCTCTTCATCTGATACAATACTTTAGGGTTGTGTCAATGCTTGACTGAATCTTCTCACTTGGAAAACTGCACTGAAACATAAAGGCTTTGTGCTTCAAGGGCACATTGATGCAGAAGCCTAGCACAGCATGATTATGAGATAAAGGCATTTGCTAAGATCATTCACCTTGGCACAACATTATCCTATAAACAGGGAAACATGAATAATTAACTCATGTCTGAAGTAGCTGATAACCTATAACTATAGACATAAATAGAAGTACATCTCTGATGCCATCTGTTAGTAAACACTGAATGCAATTGTTATTGGAAGGTCATTCTAAAAGCTTGATATATTTTTTAAATGTAAGATCAAACACTTCATTAAATGTTGGTCTTCTGAATGAGCTAGTAAAAGAAGCCTTCCTGAAACGCTGAGTGTTTGTGTGCGTGCATGTTTGTTTTGGATGTAGAATATCCATACTAAACTATAACTGAAACTTTTATCTCACTACAAATCTATGAACAATTATTTTTCCAAGAATAGTTTTTTCAAATCTCAGTATGAGCCACAGAGAGTATTGAACTTGATCTTTCATTGGAACAGTGAGCATAAAGATTTATTCACAGTCCTTTATGATTATCTGTATATAAATATATATGTACATACATATACATAGGAGTATACAAATATGTGTAAAATTGTGCACATTCTATTCATTTATTATAAATTTAAACCCAATGGAGAGTGTAAGGGTGATCTGCTACAACCCCACTACACTATACAGATACAAGCTTCACTTACCCAGGGTGATGCTGTTTAAATTCATTATCAGTTTTGGCACTCTGTAGTTTGTTTCTGCATTAACTGTAGCTCCCAGCAGCACCCTGTGTAAAGCAATCTTATCTATTGCTCCTCTAAGTTAGGGCTATATAGATACTTCCTGTGCAATTACTTTGATGTAGAATCTCAAAGGAAGTGCTGTTCCGTAGGAACAAAGAGGATTTAGATTTTTGAGGGAGAGGTACTAAAAGATGAAGGAAAGATAAGGCATAACAACAGGAGCAGCAGAAGGGAGAACAATCTGTCCTTAAGATTAACTTAGGTTTCTTTTTCTTCATCTTTGGTATAGCAACATTTCATTTGACTAACATCTCAGAAGACTTAAGTCTCCGTGAAGTAACAGAATTGGAATAACTTCTATCAAATATATTCTCATCTTTACACACTCTGATTTTTTAATTAAAATTAATACTTAATCTCACCAGCATAATGTTGTTGACTACCTGAGGAACCTGGACATCCACAAGTTTATGAGTCCTGATGAGATGCATCCTAGAGTCCTGAGGGAACTGGCTGATGTAGTCACCAAGCCACTCTTCGTGATATTTGAAAAATTATGGTAGTCAGGTGAAGTCCCCGGTGACAGGAAGAATGTCAATGTCACACCCATTTTTAAGAACAGTAGAAAAGATGGCACAGAGATCTACCGAGCTGTCAGCCTCACCTCTATATCATAGAAGATCATGAAGCAAGTCCTCCTGGAAGCTATGTTAAGAAAGAGGAATGGAGGTGATCATGGGAGAACCAGTATGGTTTCACCAAAGGCAAGTCCTGCCTGACCATCCTAGTTGCCACCTATGATGGTGTAATTGCATCAATGGACAAGGGAAAAGCCACTGATGTAATCTCTCTGGACCACATAAGGCCTTCAAAACTCTTAAATATCTTAATGCTCTTTAATATCTTCATCAATAACGTTGACAGTGAGATTGAGTGCACGGTCAGCAAGCTTGTGGATGACACCAAGCAGTGTGGTGCAGTCAGCGCATCCAAGGGACAGGATGCCATCCAGAGAGACTAGGTCAGGACTAGGACAGGCTGGAGCAGTGGGCACAGGAGAACCTCATGAGGTTCAACATATCCAAGTGCAAGGTCTTGCACCCAGGTTGCGACAACCTCCACTATCAATACAAGCTGGGAGACGAAAGGACAGAGCACAGCCCTGCCAAAAAGAACCTGGGGATACTGCTGGATGGTAAACTGGACATGAGCTAGCAATGTGCCCTTGCAGCTCAGAAAGCCAACCGTATCCTAGGCTTCATCAAAAGAAGCATGGCCAGCAGGTTGAGGGAGGTAATCCTGCCCCTCTACTCTGCACTGGTGAGACCACACCTGGAGTACTGCATCCAGATGTGGAGTCCTCAGAACAGGAAAGACATGGATCAATTAAAACACTTCCAGAGGAAAGCCACAAAAAAGGATGGAACATCCTTTGGCTTGGAGAACCAAAGGATGGCTGAGAGCTGGGTCTGTTCAGCCTGGAGAAGAGAAGGCTCCGAAGTGACCTGATAGCGGGCTTTCAGTATCTGAAGGGGAGCTATAAGAAAGAAGGGGACAGACTCTTTAGCGGGGTCTGTGGTGACAGGACAAGAGTAAGTGGTTTCAAACTAAAAGAGGGAAGATTTAGATTGGATATAAGGAACGCGTTTTTTACAATAGGAGTGGTGAAACACTGGAACAGGTTGCCCAGAGAGGTGGTGGAAGCCCCATCCCTGGAGACATTCAAGCTCAGGCTGGGTAGGGATCTGGGCACCCTAACCTAGCTGTAGATATTCCTATTCATTGCAGGAGAGTTGGACTAGATGACATTTAAAGGTCCCTTCTATCCCGCTCCAATTATCGGAGTGAGAGGAGATTCTTTAACATACCCGGAGTGAGATTAAGATACAACCAAGGTCAAATGCTGTCCAACCAGTTTAATAGAAATTCTGGTCAGTGAGGGAGGTGGGGATGGGGAAGCAGGCGATAGTAAAAGATAGGAAGTAAGAGCGAGGGTTACATATAAAAAAGTGGGGACAGTCACCACCATGGATCCCACGCCGTTGTATCAGTCCAGGAATATCTTCAGGCCCGTGTGGGAGCAAGGGAGCAAGAGCGCAGGAGGAGCAGCAGCAACCAGGCATCAGGTTGTCAGGTCTCAGGCAGCAGGCACTAGGTGAAGCAGGAGCAGACATTGGGAGAAACAGGAGCAGACTTCAGGCAGCAGGCAGCAGGCATCGTCAGGCATCAGGCCATCAGGCAGGAGGGCAGCAGGACCTCATGTCTCAAGCAGCAGGAGGTATCAGCACCAGGCACACACCAGCCAGATATCAGTCAGGCATCAGTCAGACAGCAGCAGGTAGGCAGCTTGCCTTTCTCCGTTGGAAGAGGTCTTCTTATCCTCCTTTTCGGCCAGCATGGCCTTCCTGGTCACCCAGGTATGTCATGTATCACACGAGCAGGCACGAACGGGCTTGCGCATCTCCTTCGGTGGTTGCCTCCCTCAAGGCGCCAGTCTGAAAGGCTGCTGGATGGCCGTTTAGCAGCTGCTTATCTCTCATTGCCCCTGGTCTGCAAGCCTTTGGGCAGCAGGCAGGTGGGCAAACTTTGAGACAAAAGAGTTCTCACAGCAAGCTTTGAGACAAAAGATTCCAAAACAGTCTCTTACACCTTCCAACTCAAACAATTCTATAATTTTGTGATTCTATGGTTCAATGTTATCATGAGCAATGGAAAAATAGCATTACTGTTATTGCATACAGTCTTGTTTTACTAGAAAAGCTGGTGCTTTTCTGTACAAAGCATTACTTAAAACTATAAGAAACAATATATACCTTGCAGACAACTAATTCCCTACTCTTTAGAAAACTGGCAATGAAGAGATAACACACATATGTGGTGTCATACAATCAGATGTTTGAAATAAGTTTTATACTCAATTTTTACTGAATTCATATCAGTGGCCAACAATTTTGTGAGTACAGCACAGATATGTTGTAAAGACATTTAAAAAGGAATGGCATAATTGTTTTGTGGATTTTTTTTTATATATAATGAGAATCCTTCCAGGGAGATGTGGTAAAGTACACAGTGCTGCTTCTCAGAAAGTGGAGGATCAAGGAAAGCTCCTGTCAGAAAGGAGAGATCAACCATAGCTATTAGTTTCTAACTGAAACACTCTCTCTTAGTGTCTGCTACAAAGCTGTGTCTTGGTTCTAGAAGAAAAACAAGGCTGATAACACTCGGCAGCGCTGAACGGAACCAAGGACATTTGTATGTCTCTGCCAGGAGAATGAAAAGGCTGGGGGGGGCCGCAGAGAGCTGGGAGGGGACAAGAATGGGGCAGCTGACCCAAACTGACCAAAGGGATATTCCACACCATATGACATCATGTAATATAAGGAAGGGAAGTGAGCGGGGAGGGCCTGTTTTCTTGGGGATTGGCTGAGCATCGGTCGCGGTCGGTGAGCGATTGCTTTGTACAATCACTTGTTTTGTATATAATTATCATTACTGTTATTTTATTCTATTTTCCTCTTTCTGTTAGTAAATAGTTTTATCTCAGCTCATGAGTTCTATCTTATTTCTCGATTCTCTCCCCCATCCCAGCTGGGAGGAGGGGAGAGGTGAGGGAAAGGCTGTGTGGTGTTTCCAGGCCTGCCGGCTGAAACCAGAACAGCTATATAATGTATAAATAAGACCAATGAACTGATTAGGTTATTCAAGGTCTTAAGCTTGAAAAGTAATGAAAAAGAAAAAGGATATGCTGCCTAGCCCAAGGTGCAGAAAGCTTTTTCCTTTTCTGTCCTGTTTGTTTGATTTAAACCATGAGCTTTATCTAGAATAAGCCAGTTCTCTGTACAATAGTGAAACATGTTCATGGGTATAGACTTGTCCTGGGAAAGTCTGCTCAAGTATTGAGCTATATTTTTAGGGACTGAAATGCCCAAAGGAATTCTTTAACAGTGCTAAAATCTTGTCATATGACGTTTGGCATGCCAACATCAGCAGTATATTTCTAGTTTACAGCAGTGCTCAGCCCAATTCCTGAGCTCAAGCCAAAAGTTTTAGGTGTTTTTGCTCAGTGTGTTTGTTCAGGATTTTTTGTTCAGACTGTTTGCTGTTTTCTTCTTTATTTTGTGGAACATGAAAAACATATATTTATACATTCACCTAATCAGAAGAGATTAAAATTGCAAAAAGAAACAAATACATGTTAGAAAAGGCTAATAAAGTGAAAAACAAATTACTTTAGGGAGGCTATAGGTATTTTTCACTTTCTCTCCTTATTTATAAAAGAAAGATTGCCAAGTGGAAAGTGTTAAAAGGAAATGGAGGGGTTGATGTCCTTGGAGAACAAAGGAATGCCTCCACAACATTCTTTCTGTCACATGAAATTTGCAGGCAACAAGCAAGAAAATATCATAACGTTATAGCTTATAAAGTAGCATTTAATGCTGGCATGTTCAGTGATGTTGGAAGTGTCATGCAGTGCAGCTCTGATTGAAGAAGCTGGTGGTCTCAAGGTTTCTCAGACTTCCATTACTAGCAGAGTGATGGCAATATGAGGACAGAAAGATCCTTACAATTCTTCTTATGTGCCATTTTGCTCCAAGGGTCACTGTAGTCATTATGCCCTTATCTCTTTGCTGTGCTTCTGCGCTCTCCTACATTCCCATCGCAGTCCTGCAATTTTTCTCCAGTTTTTCAAGACAGTGTGTGAGAAGCAGGTCAGCTCGCTCATGAAGTACATAGGCATGGGAACTTTCAGGGCAGGAAAGATACAGCATTGTGCACAGACAGGAAGCATTCTTCTCTCCAGTTGAGTTCCTGTATTTCATTTTCCATCTATTTGTGGGCCCAAGAGGAAAATATAGCTACTAGTATGTGAAACAGTAAGGCTGCAAAGAGTGCCTTTCCGTAGGCCCTCTAGGATAGTTCCCAAATTAGCTTTCTTGCAGAATCAATTGTACTCCTGGGAAACCCAGAGCACAATAGACTCTAACTCAGCTTAAATTTGCGTAGCACTGTGCAAATTTTTGTATTTCAATTGGATTTAGTGTTTATTCCTGTTTCATTTAGCTTAGAATCAGATGTGGTTTCTTCTTTCTATTATCATTTTTTTCATTATACTCTACCATGTATAAATTTGTAGTAGCTTTATTTATTTCAGTTAAAAAAGAGGAATATTCAGCTATGGACTTTAAACTAAATTTATTTCCTGTTGTAAATAATGTCATTCTGCATTTTGCAGAATTTCAGATGAATCTCAAAGGTGAATTTTCAAGTTCATAGGGCAGGAACTGCATTTTCTGTCTTTTCCATAAAATATTTAACACAATGGAGATCACTGCATCTTAAGACACTACCAGGACACAAAAAAATAGGTACTGATACGTGGCATGTTTAAAATATTTTTGTAGTCAATAAATACACATTAACTTCAAGAACTCTTGTTCAGTCTTGTCTTTTATTAAACTAGTTTTTCTTTGACTTATGTTCACTTAAAAATACTGTGTACAATTTTTCTGTTTCATGTTTTTTTCCTTTCTGACATTGCATTTGTCTGCAAATCTCATTGTATGTTCATAGTGATGAAATGTTAATAAATACAGCTTAACCTCCTTTTGCCTCTCTTTTCTCCATTGTTTAGTTTAATTTAATTATATAGTTTTAGAAACAAAGTCAAGCCAAGTAGTAGATCAATGTGATAATCCTTCAACAAATGACAAAATTTAACTAGGACTAGCTTTCGTATGACTGTTTTGAATTGTATATTGTGGAAACTGGCTACAACCTTTCATTTAAATTGCTTTCTGCAGAAGATGCCCATGTCATGAAGTGTGTTTTATTTGCCTTTAGTGGCTGTAGTTTGTTTTTTATGTGACTCTTGAATCAGACCATAAATACAGGTTTAACTTTCTGACATAAAATATCCTTTAAGAGAAAATTAATGCAGATGAAAATGAAACCAGATCAGATCTCAGCACAGAATATAGTTTGTTGAAAGTAATAGCTTACCACAAGGTTAGAAGTACTTCACCAAAGCACTGTGTATTTACATGTTTGGGATCCAAAGATCCAATGAAAGAAAGGTAAATAGTACTTTTGTTTGCAATGGTTAAAAAAAAA
>WBMW01000169.1:10628-22405 GCA_013396635.1 Penelope pileata | reverse complement strand
AAAAAAAAAACACTTTGAATGTTACAGTGATCCCATAACTTATGAAAGACCATGGTGGCTCATGAAAGTGCAAAATATGATGAGCTTTCATCTCATACGAAGTCTAAGTCATGGGAACACTCGTCTATCTGTCTATCTGAGAAGGAACTTTAAAGGGAAAATACAGTGCCCCAAATCCTCTGCCGTTTTACAGTTTACTTATTGCTCTTACACAAAATAACCTTCTCAACCTTTACTCATTATTAACACATACAGAATTTGTAGTCTGGTAAGGTACAGATTTTTTTCTTTTCTTTTATTCTTTGCTCTCTCAATCTCCTCTTATACAGAAAGTGGAAACTTGTCCCCTTTTTAATCCTTTTAATTTCGGTGCAGGCATGGGAGGGGTAGTAGTGCAGAAAGCATGTCTTACCTTCAATTAAATCCTCTTGGAAAAAGAAGCAACATTTTTGAATGTGTTAAGACTATGAGGGATAAATCCTTTCTTGTGGGGGTCTTAATCTTTCTTGAAAGCCCTCTGCTAAGGTGCCCTTCAATGTGGTTATCCAGTTTTTGGAGGAGACAATAGTATTTTCCTGAAGAAATGTAGAAATGTACATTTTGGCATGTTCTCCAACTACCAGAAAAATAGCTGGTTAGTTGGTCTTGCATTTAAACATAACACAGCTGTTTTGCTTGAGGAAGGAATTCATTTGGAGTGATATGGTCCACAAGAGGGAACTGGGCAGAATTCAGCTCTAGTTCTCATCAACTTCTCATAAACCTCTTAGTAATTTACTCTATCTCATATTGAATCCTGAATGTACTCCTTTACCTGGAATGTAAACATTATCCAAAAGACATCCTTAGTCTAATTGCTGTCCTAGGCAAATTAGGACCAATTTAGATTTTATTCAAACTGAAATATGTTCCTGTTCTTCTTTATTAAATGACTTTCAGCCTTATAGCCTTAGCAAATAGCAACTCATTAACCCTTGCAGCATTTCTTGCAAAAGGTGCAGACTTGAGTACAGAATGAGAGAAGAACAAATTGAGAGCAACTCGGTGGAGAAGAACATGAGCTTCTGGTGGACAAAAAGCTGGACATGAGCCAGCAGTGTGCACCTGAAGCCCAGAAGGCTGACTGTATGCTCAGTTGCATCACAAGAGGGGTGGCCAGCAGGCCTAGGGAGATGATCATAACCCTTTGCTCTGTTCTCATGAGGCTCCTGTGTCCAGATCTGGGGCCTCCAGCATAAGAAAGATGTGGAGCTGTTGGAGCGGGTCCAGAGGAAAGCAAAGAAGATGATCAGAAGGCTGGAGCATCTCTTCTAGGAAGAAGGAGATGAAGTTTTTCATCCAGGAGAAGAGAAGGCTCTAGAAGACTTCACTGTGACCTTTCAGTCCTTAAAGACAACTTAGAAAGAAGATGGAGAATAGCTTTTTACACAGTCTGATAGTCATAGGAAAAGGCAAACGGTTTTAAACTAAAAGAATGAAGATTTGGATAAAATGTTTGGAAGAAATTCTACACTCAGAGGATGGTGAAGTTCTGGAACAGGTTGCCCAGAGAAGCTGTGGATGCCCCATCCCTGCAGAAATTCAGATTGGATGGGGCCCGGGGCAACCTGATCTAGTAGATGGCAACCCTTTTCATGGCAGGGAGATTGGAACTAGATGATCTTTAAGATCCCTTCCATCCTAAGTTGTTCTATGATTCAATGATTATGACTCTGAATATTTTAGGAAATGTGATAAGACCTATTTCAAATTAAGAATTTATAATAAAATTGCAATAAATATTCTAACAAAAATATTGTGATATCCAAAATTAAATACATTTTGTTCTTTTTCTTTATGACATGTGAAAGTGGATTTGGGGAGTTAATTTCTCTGTTTTATTTAGAGATATGACTAAATGTAAAGTCTCACAATTTGCCATTTGAAAGGAAAATTTTCTATCAAGCTCTAGTTAATATCCCTTAGCTTCAGAATGGCTTCAACTTTCTCACATTTCAGCATGAAAAGTCATTTTAAAATCATGACATTATGTGTTATTTAGGGAAAAATTACATTGTTGCTGTGTATGACAGATATTCAGAGACTAGATTGTGAAAAGAGAACATATTGACTTTTATTATTAGTCATCTAATCATTATTAAAATCTATAGAGTCATAAAACATATGTATGCCCTATGACTACTGTTAAAGTGGTGGTGGTAGTGGGACCATAAAAGAAGCCTCTTAAGTTTCACAAAATATGATTTTCACAAGGTAAATAAGTATTTAGTAAGGATATATTGATCTTAACAAGAAAAATGAGAAAATAGGAAATGAAAGACAGGATTTTTTTGTTTTATTTTACTATTATTTTTATTTATTTATTTATTTGAGATGAAATTTCATGATGGAAAGCAAGAATTTTCCTCTTCAATTTCCCTGACCCATTCATAAATTAGTAGGACAGTTCTCATTGACAAATAAAACCCAGGTTGAAATGTCAAGTTTGAATAGAACAGAGCAATAATTTAAAGGTAAGTCACTTGTATTCTAAAACATGAAACAAACACTGTATAATTGCTATTCCAGCATTGTTCTGTATTTTGGGGCAAGATGGTATCTTAGCATTAAAGATATAGCCTGTTCCTTTTCGTTGTTTGTCATGATTGTAGTGCAAAGCAGCATGCCTGAAACTGTATTATTTCACCTCAAGCATTTATTATTCTGAATGGAATTACTGAGTTTTGTTCATTTCTTTTAGATACTCAAAAATATTTTTCTTAGATATTTAGGCATGAAACTTTAGTGAGACTATAAGGGCTTAATATTTACCTATTATACATATAGCAACGTGTATATCACTCTCAGTTGCAGTTTTTTAAAACAAAATTTCTCTCTAAAATCTGATTTAACTGAAAACAGATTCAGGACACTGGTATTTATTGAAAAAAATCATTATTCATAGTTGAACGGAACTGCAAATGACAGTCATTTTCTAAATCAATTCTCTAAAGCTTTTAAAGAGCTATTAAAACCTTATCTAAATCTTAAATAATATATGACAAAATGTGGTCTCTGAATCTTTTATAAAATCTGAGTATTGAGTACCCTAATTATTAAACCTTTCTTTAGGTGGTAGCAGAATAAACAAATCCTTCATACAGTCCTGTAAAATTATGCGTTATTGTAATGCTGTTCAAAATAATTCACAGATGCAATTTTCTTCTTCAATATTTCCTACAGAAATGCATATCTCCTTCTCAGAAGAGATAATCAGTATCAGCTTTATCCAAAAGCGGTTAAATGAAATGAAGATCTGATCCTGAAGTATGTAAGTTTGTCAGGGCTCCACTGGTTCTTCCACTGCTCCACTGGCTGCAGCAGCAGTATGACAAATACCAACTACTGAGGGTCTGGCTTGTGTTCGGTTAAATGCACTCAACTGAGAACTTTGATGCTACTTGAAAAGTAGACAGGAAGTAAAGTACTAGCTTCTTCCAAAACTTAAAAGAAAAAGGGCGGGGGAGCAGGGGGAGACATCACCATTATCTGAATAGAATGGGTGTAAGGATCAGAACAATTAGGTAGTTTTTCATTACACACGTTTTACTCTGAAACTTCTTGCCATGGGACACTGTTCAAGTTAAATCCTTTTACATAATTACAAGAAGAAGCTAGATTGTTTCAGAGAAAAAAAAAATTAAAAAAGAAGCTAAAAGGCTATGAACTCTACTTCTATCTGTATCAGTTCTAGTGCAGGGAATCCCTGAGATGCCAACTCTGAAAGCTGGCAGAATATTTTAAGAAAATATCACTTTATATTTACGTCATTGCTATAGTTCTACACCCATTAATGGACAATGCTGCAGGCAGCGTAGAGATCTATCTCAAAACTTATCTTGACCCTTTATGAGTTCTTATATGCTTATGACACAAAAATGCTTAAAAAATCTTACTACATGCCTTGGCCAGATTTCAGGACAGTGTACAAGATTGGCACACAACACACTTCTGCTCACTAGTTTCCGGTTTTCACAGAGGAGAAGTGCAGAAGTAGTGTCCAACAGTGCCAGCAAATTCACCTTATAGCCTGGCTAGGGAAACAGAGTGATTCCAGCATGTACATCTTGGTCAGGTTATGCAGAATTACACATAAGAGTGTGCCTTTCTGAGTCACAGAAGTTGTGTGGAGTCACAGTGATAAGACTGTGAGTTATTCTGGAGAACATCTTGTCCAACATTCTCACTCAAAGTAGTGTCAGTGAAAGCAGGTTTCAAACAGCAATATCTGGTTGAGTTTTGAATACCTCTATAGATGGGTACTCTACAACCTCTTTGTGTAAACCTATTCCACATTTTGACCATTGTTACAATTAGAAAAACAAAAACAAACAAACAAAAAACTTAGATGCAGTTTCTTGTATTTCAGTTTGTTCCTAATTGCTTCTTGACCTGGCACTAAATGCTGCTGAAAAGAGCCTGGCTGTGTCTTCTTTACTCCTCACATCAGGTTTTCATATACACGGTTGAGATCTACCTCACGCCTCCTCTTCTCCAGGCTGAACAAGCCTAGCTCACAGGAGAGATGCTCCAGTCACTTAATCGTCTTCATGTCCCTTTGCTGAACTCACCCCAGTGTGTTCTGTCTATCTCATACTGGAGAGCTGAGCAAGAGACGCATCACTTTCAATGTATCTCACGCGGGCTGAGTAGAAGGGAAGGGTCATCTTAACCTCAGAAAGCTCAGGAAGCTATTGTCCTTCTTGCCATCAGAGCACATCATTATCTCATGGTCTACTTGTTCGCTTTTGTTTTCCGTAAAAAATCAGTCACTTCAGCCTGAAATAGTGCTCCCAGGTGAAAGATTTTCCCTTCAACTTCATGAGTTTCCTGTTGGCTCATTTGTTCAGTGGAGGCTGAAAAATATGAGAGCAATCCTGAAGACAGATGATCTTTAAAAACGTAAAAATATCACATATAGAGAGGATTTTATCTAAGTTGGAAGATAATATGGGTGTAAGAATCCATGAATATATACTGTCCATTAATAAGTTTTGGTTATACACAACCTTCTCGTACAGTACTTGAAACTTACTGAAATTTCAGTTATAATATGATAAATATATGTGACATCTTGTGGTTATAAATAACAGGAAGCTGGATATAATGACAGATACCTTTCTGTATTCACAGAATCACAGAATGGTTAAGGTTGGAAGAGATCTTTGAATGTCATTTCATCCAAAACTCCCTGCTCAAGCAGGAACACCTAGAACTAGTTGCCTAAGACCATGTACAGATGGCTTTTGAGTATCTCCACAACCTCTCTGGGCAACCTGTTCCAGTGCTCTGTTACCCAAGCAGTAAAGAAGTTCCTGATGTTTAGATGGAACATCTTGTGTTCCAGTTCATGCCCATTGCCTCTTGTTTTGGCACTGAGCACCACTGAAAAGAGCCTAACTATTTTTTTTTCGTATTGGAGTTGTGTTCCTTATTTGGGAAGTCTCGTGCTAGTGGAGCAAAATATGAATCAAATGTTTATTTGAGTATGTGAATTTGAAAACAGAAGTCCCAGTTCTTGAAAAAATCTGACTAGTGCTAATAAACCTCTCAACCCCCAGCCTGAGAAGAACTGTAGAATCAAATGATTTCCTTTCAGGACATATAGTTCAGCCAAGATAATTTCTTCTGTTCATCATTAGCACAAAACAGCAGTGGATATGAGTCACTGAATTAAATCTTATTAAATTCTAAGAGCTTTTCTTCCAACTTACACAGCAATTCTTAATGCATAATCCAAAAGAAGGAGAATAATTGAATTGGTTTAGAATGTCAGATACTTTGAAACTATTTAAGCACCAATAATAGTGTCAAGATTCTGAAATTCAAGAAAGTATCTGGCCTTCCCTTGGGATGAAATCTTAAAAAAATATTTTAACTCCCCTTTTTTTTTTTTAATGCATTCGTGATTGTGAACAGTTTCCACTGTGAAGTTTATAACCTGGTTTCAAAACAACTTTACGAATTAAAAATCACAGCAGTATATAATGGTACCATACGTAGCTTTATACATTCCGTTTTAATTAAATTGTAACATTTAATAAGTTTTCAAAGAATATAATACAAAACAGTTGCTTTGGTAGGCTGCAAATTCAACTCAATTCCACATTTTTTTTTTTAGTTCTGTATCACTGACAGACAAAAATTATGAATGTGCTACATACAAAATTTACTATTCTCTATTTTTTTATTTTTGTTTTTTTCACTTTGTAATAGATCACTTTTCTAGATGGCTTATAACAAATCATTTTTGGTGTCTCAGGGAAAGATCCAAAATACATTTATGTGACAAAATACAAAATAATTACGATCTACATGTGAAAGTCCAAAAAGTTGACAAGAAACCCTTGACTTAGGTACCTAATAGTCTGCAGGTAACCAAGGCTGTGCCAGAAAAGATTTTAATGCCCAAGGTTTGGCAGTTTGCATTCTTAGAGGCTCTGCCATTTTGACTGAACCAAGCACCTTAGGACCCTGTCCAGCCTTAAATTGTTAGGATTCACAAAAACAATATCATCGATCTAGTTTCCAAGGGAGCTAATCTAATATGCACATTCTTTGCATGATTAACACTCTCTGACATCTTAAATCACAGTCACAATGAATTATATTAAAAACATATTCCCTGGAGGAAGGGTTGCTGTCTACCTTTACGGTAGTAACTTAGATATTATCAGAAAAGGTCATGAGGAGGGTGGTCCAGGTTCTTGGCCAACTTCAGCCCACAGGTCTAAAGCATTTATTTCAGAGAACACCTCCTGCAACTATCACATCGTTTACAAAGCAGGAATAGAAACACTTCCCATGTTCCTATCAAAGCTGTGCCGCTATTCATTTACAATGTAAGCAAAATTCAATAAATGTAAGGGAGAGAAGCATGACTTTTAAGCTCAGTGGATACTACATTTCTTTGCAAGCTTCTGTTGAAATAAAGAGCAATAATTGTGCCCATCTCCTGTGGGATCCTGACTTCAGTTCCATACATTCAGACACAGCTAGGTTATTATTGCTGAACAACTCCAAGCTTTTAGGCATTGAACTAGAAAATAAGAAGTAGCAACTGGTCCTCATTACAAGTGTGGTGGGTTAACCTTGGCTGACTGCCAGGTGCCCACCATGTTGGTTTCTCACTTTCCCTCCACAGCAGGGCAGGGAGAGAAAATAAGATGAAAAAACTCATGGGTCAAGATAAGGACAGGGAGATTTCACTCTGAGAAGATAAATTTAATTTATTACCAATTAGAAATAGAGTAGGATAGTGAGAAATAAAAATAAAACTACCAGCATGGATTCTTCATATGAAAAGATAAACACATTGAAGGTGACTTTGAACCCATTTGTCTGTCTCAAGATTATAAACAAACGTGCATTGGTATTTTCCAAGTCAAAGTCTGTGGTATCCTATAGTTTTTATGCAATTTAATCCTCTGACTAGAAAAAGTAAGGTGTCTTCTTCAGACTGGAATTTGTAAAATAGTTACACATATATGTTGAAGTTGCTTTTCCGTATGTAATCTTGGATTTGTCCGTATCTACACTGTAAAATATTATATGAGCACCTACTGTTCACTCTTGTGCTGAGACTTTAAGATCTTACAAACTAGTCTCTGTTGTTGGCAGATAATATTGTTTCAGTGTTGTATGTTTTTTTCTCTCTCAGTGTTTAACAATTTTATGGCACAGACTAGTCACCTGGGAAATGTTTTGTCTAGCAGCGAGATATTCAGTGTATTGCCACAAGCAGGTGGCATTGTCATGAGAAAACTCGCTTCCTTCCAGTAACTGTTGTTGAAGTAGGGCATCATAAACATTTTTTCAATCATCGAGAAGATTGGATGCATGCTAGAGCAAGTCAGACTTTGTTAGGAAAGTGATGTGCCTTTCTTCTGTACGTTGCCTTCAGAAAGCTCTTTGACAACTAGTGAATAGAGTATTTATTGAAGTGGAAAATCTTAATCACCAGCATTTGTCCTGTTGCATTATTGCCATTCCAGCCATCAGAAAAGGAAGCTGTGAGCTTATCTTGGAGTCTAGAGACTGTGCCTCAAGTCTTGTTACATGGAAAGAAATAATGACATCCAATTTTCACAAGGAAACCTAAAGGTATGCAGGATATCAACATAGAACATGTATAACCCAACCAGAAGACAAATACGATAATCCTAGAACGAAGGCTGAACTCTAGAAAAACATGTGTTTACACAAAATGAAGTTATGTAACTGGTAAAGTAAAACCAGATGGTATAAATGCTCTCCAGAGATCACCTGCTCTTCTATCTGGAAATCAAATACAAAGGCAAAAATGACTGTTAGCTTAGTTATCACTCATTGCTGCCATACAAGATGACATTTTTCTGTTATAGCTTTAGAGATGGGACAAACAAATGCAATTTTCATTTAAAGAAAATTGTTAAAGAAAGAAATTGTTAAAGAAAAGAGAAGCACCTGAATCAATTAGTATTGATTTTTTCATGTTCCTCTTAAAATCAAACGTGTTCAGCACTATTTGAGAGTACACTTGGGTAATAATAATAACGTGAAATTCCTATTTTGATTTTTTAATGACTTTAGCTGATTTTGAAGAAGCAGTTAGAAAATAAAGGGAAAAGATCCAGTATTATACATTGATAAGGTACTATAATTTCTTTTCATGTATATTGTCTCTGAGGAATGAGTTCATTACATTTTAAATATTATGATTTGACTAGGTTAATCTGACTAAATGTTGGTGACTACAATATTAAAATCACCTAAGAGACCTCATTGCTGGTAAAGAGATATTCATTCTTATTTAAACCTCTGCACTTGGTCATCTGACTTAAATCTCCAATGAATAGATTGACTAGACTTCCACTGTCTATAATGGGAAACTAGAAAAACATTTCCATATGGAGACATCTTCTTTAATGATACCTACATGTAAGTGAAATTAATCCCACCCACAGCTGAATCTAAATTCATTTTTCTTTTCCTTGTCATGAGAAAGTAATTAAAATAATTGCATTATAACAACTATACTTTACTGTGATGATATCCAAGACGATCTTGGAGGTCTTCTCCAACCTGGATGATTCTATGATATTATGATTCTATTCTCTTATTTCAGCATTTATATATTTTGTGCTACAGAGTTCAAGAAATGACTGAAGAGAGGTAAGATTAAGAACGAAACATAGATAGCAAAACAAAATTCTTGATTTTCTGAAGGTTTACCCACACCAAATGCATGAAAATCCTATCCATTTCATGAACATTCACTGATTCTTTTTCTAGCTTTGAAGATCAATCTATTTCTGCTTGAGTAACTGTCTTTTAACTAGAGATTTATTTACTCTTCCTAATTTTAGGCAGCCAAGTATGAAAATTTTGGACATAAATCCTTGTTTAGTTATTCAAATACAATTTTAAGCATTCATTTAGTAATTTACTTACTACAATAAAAAGATATCTTATGTGGTCAAGTGTGAAAATTGACCCTTTAATACCAATGGAGCAGCAAACTGAAGTCAGCTTTTTATGTTTATGAAACAACAAGGCAAGTGATAGAAGCTCTGCATTTTCAGAGGGAAAAAAAAAAAAAAAACAGCCAAGCCACTGCTGTAAATATTTCCTCTTATTATTTTAAAAGATATATGACCTTAATACATGAGATTTTTATTACAGTGTTTTTGAAGAGTTCACTGAAAACTGAAACACTGTACTACTCTTTGTATTTTGTGATGGTAGTTGATCTTTAATTGAATATAAATCCATTAGCTAGCAAGGGAATTGGGAACACAAAATATAGCCAATGTGCACTGAGTTTAAACATCTGTTAGGGATTGTTTTATGGTGTTCCAATGAAAAGCTCCATGATTTTGAGGAAATTACACCTTCCACTTAAACAACATTTTTATTGCATTTATAGCTAGAAGGATGATAAGACTGATTCTGTAACGTGACTCTGATAGATGTGCAGTGGTTGAATTTGTCAGGGTCTGACAGCTCTAAGTGCCCAGTGACTGTACCAAAGGCTCTGTTTCCAGCTGTGGATGGTCTCATTGTTCCTAGACTGTAGCTCCCCTCCAGTCTTGTCCCCAACCCCATCTCCTTTTTCTGCCAGCTGGCCTCCTGAAGGATCCTGGACCTGGTCCATGCCAATGTCTGTCAATGGACACTGTTATCTGTCACTTATTTTGCCATACATGCTCAGCTCCTATGGGACTGTGGCTTCTCGGTGAGAGGATAACAGCCATAATTCAATTCTTCAAGACATTCTTCTTTGAGTGTCTGTGATATGGGGACTCAATCCTTCATATCAGGCATTAAAAATACCATATTTGATTAATTTTGCTACAAAAAATATGATTTTAAACAAAATATTTACTTTTAATGCTACTGATGCTTTCTGAAAAGAAAAACTGAGGAAAAACTGTGATGGTTCATTCAATTGTGTTTTGCTACTATGATGGAATGCAGTTACAGCTCAGGTTTCTGTTTTTCCTCATCATTCACAGCAATAATATGATTTGCAGTGATAAAATTGCTGCTCTCTTATTTGCCATAGAGAGGATGGTGTTTTATACTAGCATCTTTTCTAGCTGAAATACTAATTTTTATCATTTTTATACTGAATGAATTGTTTTCTGTTAATAAGTATTCCCACTTCTTATTAAAAAAATAAAAACAGGTAAAATAGGTAAAATTATTTCTTAGGAAATAAATTATGTAAAAAAGATTGTTGCTATGTATGTGATAAATGTGATAAACAAATACCTATAGTATTTCTGATATACCTGGAAAAGAGATGGATAGGAGTAAATGATTAGGTAGACAGAGTTATTTAATTAAATGCAAATCATAGAATCACAGAATCATAGAATGGACTGGGTTGGAAGGGACCTCAAGGATCATCAGGTTCCACCCCCCCCTGCCACAAGCAGGGCCACCAGCCTCCAGATCTAGTACTAGATCAGATTGCCCAGGACCCCATCCAACCTTGCCTTGAATACCTCCAGGGACGGGGCATCCACAACCTCTCTGGGCAGCCTGTTCCAGCATCTAACCACTCTCTCAGTAAAGAACTTAAAATCTATTATCTTGTTCAATCTTATAACCTTGAGTGTAAGTATGCAAACTATCAAAATGCAGACATCCTGTTTAGACCCACAGAAAAGCCCCTAACTTTAAATAGTATAATTTTCCTGGCTCCTTAGAAAATGTAGAAGCCAAAAAGGAGACTTTTAGTAAAGTAAAGTCATACAATCATAGAATCATAGAAGCACAAGGTTGGAAAGGACTTCCAAGATCATCTAGTCCAACCATCCTCTTATCACCATTGTTACCCACTAAGCTACTAAATCATATCTCATAGCACCTCATCCAGACGCTTCTTGGACACTGCCAGGGATGGTGACTCTACCACCTCCCTGGGCANCTGCTCCTGCTGGCTACACTATTTCTAATACAGGCCAGGATGCCATTGGCCTTCTTGGCCACCTGGGCACACTGTCGGCTCATGTTCAGCCGAGCATCAACCAACACCCCCAGGTCCTTTTCTGTCGCCTTTCCGTCCAAGGCTTTCTGAGGCCTTTCCGTCCAAGGCTGTGTCTTGATGGAGCTTTCAGACTCCCACAGAGATCTGAGTCTCGCTTCCTCATTCTCCTCGTCCCCCACACTTTTCCTCTACACAGTCTTCAAGCCATTCTGCCCCAAGCCTATAGCACTGCATGGGGTTATTGTGGCCAAAGTGCAGGACC
>WBMW01000168.1:31323-49865 GCA_013396635.1 Penelope pileata | reverse complement strand
GAGAAAGGCTGCCCCTTGGGCACTGCCCTCCAACTGCTGNCCTCCACCTGCCCTCGGACGGCCAAGGCTCCAGCCGCCATCCTCGTCCCGCGCCGGGGCTTCCCTGGACGAGACGGTGGCAGGAGTGTTCCCAGAGGGTCCAGGCTCCTCCATTAGCTCCCCCAGCAACCCAGCACCCTGCAGGCAGCGCAGCCCTCCCTGCTCAACAGAAGCTGAGAGGGGGCAAAGCATTCCCGCAGGTGGGAAAGAGAGGCGACGCCAGCCCGCGCAACAACTCCCAGCAGTCAATAAAGGCCCTGTGGAATGGCAGGTGTCATGTCCGCCCCTCTTTGCCATCCCCAGCCCTGCCCCTGCAGGATGAAGGGCATCTCTTGTGC
This sequence comes from Penelope pileata, assembly GCA_013396635.1. Taxonomy (NCBI): domain Eukaryota; kingdom Metazoa; phylum Chordata; class Aves; order Galliformes; family Cracidae; genus Penelope; species Penelope pileata. The sequence goes on along the minus strand of WBMW01000168.1, from coordinate 49,488 downwards.
CCTTCTTAAGAGCCCCGAGGGCCTTGCTTCTCCTGGGCTCCTGTGCCAAGGCGTCCCTCGGAGGACCTTGGTCTTCCACTAGCCGTTTCGAAGCCTTCCCGCTCTCAGACCGAGACGCGCCCTGGCTCACGCCTATGGGGGCCCTCGGAGGTAATCCTCCTGTGCCCCCAGCGCAGCAGCCAAAAGGAAGGTGGCTCTCAAGCTTCCCTCTCTTCCGGAGCTCCCTGCACAAGAGATGCCAGCTTTTTGCAAGCACTAGGGGATGGAAAGGAAGGGCTCATGCTACGCTTGACGATCAGTGGGAGGATTATTTATTGCTGGCAGATCTTGCAAGTGAGCCTGCAGTATCTGCAGACTGTTTGTCATGTTTGACTTAATGGAGGGCTCAGGATATGTACTTTTTGTATGTAGCTCTACTGGCTCTCCTGCACCTCTGTTGCTTTAGAGAGTGTGGAGCTGCTGGGGTCATCTTTCTGGTGGCAGGTGGATCCACTCTCCTCTGTTTGGCTTCCTCTGCCGTTGTATCCACTTCTATGGATTCGTCAACGTCCTTCTGCGCGACGGGGGATCAATAGCCGCATGCGATTTTCTCCCCAGTGGACATTGCTATGTGTTACGCTGTAGTCTGCAGGATCCAACTCCATTAGATCCTCAATGTCCACTTTTACAGAGATGACAACATAAATGCTCAGCTTTCCCTCTCCTTTCTTTGACTGCTCTTTTGCTATGTTTTGCGTACTACCATGGAGGGTACATCAGTTACTAGAGCAAAGGAAGGCATTATTTCGCTTAACTCCTTAAATAGATATATATATTTGTGTTTATGTAATAAAATGAAATGAAGTGTTAAAATATCTCTTGAGCACCTTGGTTTTTTAAGTCAACAATTTATAGTTTTACAGCAGTAAGTGCTTGTTCTTCATCTCTGTTTCAGAGAAGTTACCAGTAAAGTATGGCTGTTGTAAAATTTTTAAGTTAAGCTGTTGTGAAATGCTGCTCAGTAGTTTACAATTATTGTAGAAAGGGCACTCAATTAGAGTATGCCAGGTATTGCATACTCGCTGTCGTCATTGTTTTTTGATTCTGTAATTAAGATGCAGGGTGCCTTGACTGAATTTCTTGTGACTATTGCTCAGAAATCATATGCTAAGATGACATTGTCATATCTAAGAAAATTGGCAGTATGTTTTTATCAAGTAAACTGTAGGTTGTAACTGATGGCCTCTGATATCCTAAATTGTATCGCTTACATAATGAGGTTTCCAGCTGGAGTCTATTGCATGGTGCAGTATTTCCATGTGAAGAGAATAAAACAGATCGAATTGCTACATTGCTCCTCTGTCTCTTACTCTGTACTGGAAATTTCCTGATAGTGCAGCTGTTATCAGCTTCACCATCTGCCAAAGATACTGCATTGCTTTGTGACTTCAGGAGCAAATGACAGGTGGTAGGATAGAGTGCAGCTTTTTTTTTTTTATTTTTTTTTTTATCTTCTCAGAATATGTTTTGAGTAGCAGTAGTAGTGGATAATGCAACATACTCCTTTCCTTTTGTTAGCCTCCCCAGTAGGGACAAACTGTTGAAGTAAAACAGCTTTTGTGCTCTTTTTTTAACCATTGTTCTAGTCATGAGGATTTGGGGTATCTGGTCCAGATGTTTGAAATAGAATTAGGAAATCATAACAGTGGTATGTGTGTGTTTTGTTTACTTCTTCAGTGCTGATTTGCAATGTTTTTCTCTGTATATCTCATTGGTTTCTAATTTAAGTATGTTTACAACAGGGAGAGACAAACCTTTTCAATATGACAATTTGTTTCCTGCTTTGACTAACTTGAATGATAATGAGAACTTTCTCATATATTTTAATTAGGTTACTTTTCCTCAGTATTGAGATCTGAAGTTGTACAATAGGATGCTTTGTTACTTACACAGTGAATTTTCTAGTCATAGGTCTTCATTTTTCTTTTTAAATGATCTTCTCTTTTGCAGTCTTTTAGGCACACTGAGGCATTGACTCAACTAGTACTATCAGTAAACATTATCCACAATCTCTTTTCAACTACGTTAGGATATGATTTCCATTTCTCTGCAAGAATAAGCAGTGTTAACATTTTTATTTTTTTTCCTTTTAAAGACTGTGTTCATTCACTTGACACTGTTGGGATACATATGCTGTCTGCCATTACATTGAGTGCTTTTTATGGTACTCCTGTTAGGACAGACAATATGTTCTGCATGTCATCATCCTTGCCATAAAGCTTCTAAAATATTTACATGTTTTGTTGGTATTTTTGGTGACAATAGTGTAATTAATGGTGGTAACAGAGTTATGCTAAGCTTTCTTACTATCTTGTGTTCGGTAGTCACTGTTATTTCTACTGAAGAGTAAAAGACGTGAAGGGGACTGAAGAGCAGTTGCATACCCCTTCATTTCTTGCCTGTGTCCAGGGGATCTGTTCTTCCTGCAAGATATCCAAGATTCCATTTATTTGTGGAAGTCCATTTTTTTTAGCAATCTGCTGTGACTGATGCACCAAATTCTTAGAATTGAGATGCAATAAGAGAGTTTTCATAGAATCATAGAATGGTTTGGATTGGAAGGGACGTTAAAGACCATCTGTTTCCAGCCGCTCTGCCTTGAGCAGGGACACCTCCCACTAGATCAATTTGCCCAGTGTCCCATCCAGCCTGGCCTTGAACACCTCCAGAGATGAGGCATTCACAGCTTCTCCAGGCAACCTGTTTAGTACTTCATCATCCTCTGAATGAAAGTTTTCTTTTTAACATCTAATCTAAATCTCCCATCTTTTAGTTTAAAGCCATTCGTCCTTGTCCTATCACCACACTTCCTGATAAAGTCTTCCTCATCTTTCCTGTAGGCCCCCTTTAAGTGCTGGAAGGCCACGATGAAGTCTGCCTGCAGCATTATCTTCTGCAGGCTGAGGAACTCCAGCTCTCCCGGCTTGTCCTCATAGGAGAAGTGCTCCAGCCCTCTGATCTCCACACTGGACCCACTCCAACAGGCCCTTGTCCTATTTGTGCTTGGAGCCCCAGAGCTGAATGGAGTACTGCTGGTGGGATCTCAGGAGAGTGGAGCAGAGGAGGAGAATCACCTCCCTTGTCCTGCTGACCACACTTCTTTTGACACAGCCCAGGATATAGTTTGTTTTCTGAGCTACAAGTGCACACTGCTGACTTGTGTTGAACTTCACATCCACCAGAGGTCCTCCTCAGGGCTGCTTCAATATATTCCTCACCCAGTCTTCTTTCGTGTTTGGGACTGCCCGGACCCAGATGTAGCACCTTGAATTTTGCCTTTTTGAACTGCATAAGATTTTTGCATGGGCCCACCTCTCAGGCCTTTCAAGATCCTTCTGGATGGTATGTCTTCCCTGCAGCATTTTGATGGCACAGTGCAGCTTGGTGTCATCTGCAGACTTGCTGAGGATGTGCTCAGTCCCGCTGTTCATGTAGTGACAAAGGTGTTAAATAGTGCCAGTCCCTATACTGACACCTGGGGGACAGCACTTGTTCAGTGGTCTACCACTGGACGAAATCAGTCAGCAATGACAAATTCCCTTCGTGAAGCCGCGTTGTTTGTCATCAATTACCTCTCCATTTTCCAGCATAGTTTCCAGGAGGATCTGCTCCGTGATCTTGCTGGGCACAGAGACTGACTGGCCTGTAGTCCCTTGGATCTTCCTTTTTACCCCTTTTAAAAATGAGAATTATTTTTCTCCCTTTTCCAGTTGGCGGGAACTTCACTGGAGTGACATGTCTTCTCACATACGACAGATAGTGGCTTAGCAACTTCATCTGCAAGTTTCCTCAGGACCCTTGAATGCATCTCATGAGATGCCAATGGACTTGTACACCTTCAGGTTCCTGTGGTGGTCTTGAACTTGAGCTTCTCCTACATTGGGCAGTTCTTCATTCTCCCAGTCCCTGCTTTTGCCTTCTGTGACTTGGGCAGTGTGGCTAGAGCAGTGGCCAGTGAAGACTGAGGCAAAAAAGCTGGGTAACCAAGTCTCCTGTTCCCTTCCACAGAGTGCCCACATTTTTGCTAGTCTTCCTTCTATCACTGGCTTACTTATGAAAGCTCTCCTTGTTGCCTTAGATGTCCCTGTCCAGATTCTTTCATAATTTTAACAGGGCTTTAGCTTTGCTAACCTTATACCTGGTTGCTCAAACAACGTCCCTGTATTCCTCCCAGGCTACATGTCCTTACACCCTCTGTAGGCTTCCTTTTTTTGTTTGAGTTTGTCCAGGAGCTCCTTGTTCATCCATGCAGGTCTTGTGGACCTATTGCCTGACTTCCTCTTTGTTGGAATGCATTGCTCTTGAGCTTGGATATGGTGATCCTTGAACATTAATCAGCTCTCTTAGACCCCTCTTCCCTCCAGGCCTTCATCCCATAGTACTTTATCAGGCAGATCTCTCAAGAGGCCAAAGTCTGCTTTCCTGAAGTCCACGGTAGTGAGCTGGCTGTGTGCCCTCCTCCCTGCCCTCAGGATCCTGATCTCCACCATTTCATGGTCACTGCAGCCAAGGCTACCTTGAGCTTCACATTCCCACCAGCCCTTCCTTGTTGATGAGAACCATCCAGCGTAACACCTTTCCTCATTGGCTCATTTATCACTTGGAGAAGGAATTTATCATCAACACACTTCAGGAATCTCCTGGATTGCTTATGTCCTACTATGTTGTTCCTCCAACAGATAACAGGATGATTGAAGTCCCCCATGAGGACCTGGGCTTGAGAACATGAGGCTGTCTGTGGAGGGCCTCATCCTGATGGAACAGTCTGTAGCAGATCCCCACGATAATGTATTTTCTTTCAGTTGAGTTGGTACTGACTTGAAGGCATATATCTTGCAAGTCACTCTTGAGATCAGAGCTCTGTGCATCGCTTGTTACTTTTGAAGCATTAGTAAATCAGTGGAAGCTTACATTCTGTCTTCCCTGTCATCCTGCATATCTTTAATGACTACTGCTCCTGTAATGAGATGAGTTTCAGAATAACATTCTGGTATTGTTTAATTTTCAGAAGTGTCAACAAGCAAAACTGGTTATTTTTGTTTTGGAGTAATGAGTAATGCCTTCAGTCAAATCCCATTGGGTTTGCCTTCAAGGCATGTGTTATTAAGCTTTGCTTTCCATTTTCTCCATGTATAATTAAAAACCCAAGGAAAAGAAGTATATTCTAGCTTTATTTTTACTGCAATTATGGAGTTTAGTTACCTATTTTTACTTGAAATATTGTGTCTGCTGAAGACTCATAGCTTCAACATTAAAGGTACCTTTGCGTCCTCTGGGGCTTTCATGATACACCATGCTGATCTGGGATCACTAGGATGCTACCTCCTCTCCTGCTTAGGCATGCTTTTAAGCTTCTGTATGTTTTCCTCAGCTCTTGTTCAAATCAACATCAACAGGGCTATTTTCCAGGATGTCTCTGCAGGCAGGGAAAATAAAAGTAGTATTAGTGAGTAGGTGAACTTCAGTTCAGTGCCAGTGAAGAAAAATGTGCTTGTGTTTCTGCTTTGCAATAACTGTTTAAGAATTGTAGGAGACAACTATTGAAATTAAGCAACAATTTTCAATTAAAAAAGCTCACTGTGTCAGCAGATAAACAACTCCTCTTCTGCTTCTGGACGTGTTCTAGAGCTGTTTTGCAATAACACGCTCTCTTTTATCCTGTGCTTATGAACAAGAACGAGAACATAAATTTCAAAGACAAACGTATGTAGGTGATGTTATTAAATATCACATCATCATTTTTAAGATATTGTTTCATAGCATTCCCCAAGTTTAACAGGGTGAATACATGGATATTAAGGAGACTTGGATATTATCCACTATGTGAATAGTCCACATAGTGTGCATGTGTAATAACAATCAGCTGTTGTTACTGCATGTGCAGAAAATACTGTTCATGTAGACTGCTGACTGCAGAGATGTGTGGCATTTAGTAGCTAGGAAGAAGAAATAACCCTTCTTCTGGACCTGTTACATGGCAATGAAAACAACGAGTGGTACCTCAAATGCTGCAGCCATGTATATCACTCTATAAAAAAGTATGTACGTACGTATATATCAATATATACTTATATATATCAATCTATATATATTAGGAACCTTAGTGTATACATGTGCTAGCTGTATGCCACCAAAGGATATTGTGAGGTTTCTCTTTTTTGGGTAAAATGTTACTTTATCAGAATTGTTATCTTTGGCAAGAATTAAGGAATTCTGCTGTATTTGGTGCCACCCACCCACACGTGATTCCATGAGCTTCATTCAGTGGGAATTACATAAATCTAACACTGGAGTAGTCAGTTTGAAGTGTAACATATTATCTTCCCCTTCAGTAGTGAGTCATTAGTCAAAAGAGAGTTAAAGTAACTTCCCGTTGTATCTTCTGGACTTAGCTAGTTGCCTTACAAAACTATGTATTAGGGTGATAGGAATCACTGCAGTGGAAAGCATAGGCAGCTATGTCAGCGGTTATGATTATCATTTTGTTATGGCCATTTCCAGAGGAAGTCATGCATGAGTCATAAATTACAGGGTAGTTTAATTCTCAAAATATTTTCCCAGAAACATATGCACAATTTCTCATGTTAGGGATTACCACCTTGGGAGACATTGTAAAATTTATATCCTTGCTTGGCTCTCAAAATTGAAAATATATCAGGAGGGGAGGGAATGCTGATAAGGTACACACAAAATCTCCAGGAAAGTACTGCAATTGTGACCTGCTGTTGAATCAAAGTTGATATTGTGTGTTGATCTAATCTTTGATATTATTGATGTTTGAAAACCACTAATGATTTTTTTTGCATTTAACTGTCTCTATCCTCTTTACTCACTTATGAGAAGCAATTCCCAAATAATCTATAGATTTTTCATAAAAGAACATGAAGAAACACATTGAAAATCCTGATTCAGTCATTTATTAAGAGCTCTATTAAGTTTGATGTAAGCTTACTTGCTGATGTAATGTTATCTCAAGGCATAAATCTCTGAAGTATTCAACAACCTTATCTCTAGAGTTTAGAACTTAACTCTGATCTCAAGGTGAAATTTCTGCAAAAGATGCAAACAGCAAGCTGTCTATTCCTTGACACTTAAGCTCCTATGGCTGTTATTAATTCAGAAACACTGGCAAAAATAGTTTAAACTGTCTCATGAGATTAAAAGAAGAAATTAATTCTGGCTTGAGGAAGGTGAAATAAATGTCCTAGTTTAACCATGTATAGCTTGTGGCAACCTGTGATATGTCAGATGATCACAGGGAGCAGATCTTTGTGGAAAACCTCAGGTCTGTATTGTTTACCAAGTTTTTTTATTTTTATTCTGTATTCTAAAATAAATACTGAGCAACTTCTGCTAATATCTTCCATGACACTACTTATTTTGGAAAGTATCAGATTGTATTTCAAAACTCATGTCCTTCATTACTTTTTGCAAAATAAATAAATTGCACAATTTCTAACATTTTCTTCGAATGGTAGTCTTAGAAAAGGATAGGCTTCTGTTGCATGTAAAATATGGTACGTTTGCAAACTTTAAGGCAGTTCTTTGGGAGCTGGTTGCTTTATTTAAACAGATGATGGATATTAGAATGAGAACCCATTCTGATCCTTGATGTATAGGTAAAAGATACTTAGGTCACTCTGAAAGTAATGCTTCCTATTTATTTCCATGCAAACTACAGCAGATACAAAGAGTACAGTAACACTATTTGATAGAGCAAATTCTCAGCTACAAAACACTCTTTTCAACATAGTCACCACCATTAGCTGTGCATTTTTGCCAACCATGAACAAGAGCCTGCATGCCGCACTTGTAAAAATCTGCTCCAGTGGAGGTGACCACTCACTATTGCCACTGCTGAAACACACCACCCAGTGCCTCACCATGCTTACATCCACTGTTTGTCTCCATAAACGTTCAGCAAGTGTCAATGGATGTCAATGGGTGCCATTTTTTCCTTCAGTGACACAGTTTTGCTTCATGTATGCACTTCCATGCCAGACGCCATTGTGTCAGAGTGCCCCTCTGCTGCCATCTGTCACATGGCAACAAAATGGAATGGAATATTGGTGGGAAGGTTCAACTTCTACTGCCATACCACCAACATCTGCCTCTGTTGTTGTGGGCCAACACAATAAAATAGGAGGCATTACTTTCAGGGCAACACTTTTATTTAATTGTGCTACGGATGAAAAATGCTTCTAATTGAAACCAGAACTGTTCCCATAAAATATGTTCAGAGGCTTGTTTTTCCAGTAAATGATCACTGGCAAAGTATTTAACAGATATGTGGATGAACATTTTAATAATTCTTTTCTGCTTGTATTCCATGCCCAGTACTATGTCATAGGAGAGCTACTTATGCAATACAAAAAGCCAGTGTCTAAAAACATTATATGAGTAGGATAGTTAAATTGAAATAGAATGTTAATGCCTGCATTGCTAAACACAGACTGACTGAGAGAAAACATAAACCAAAGTAGTTTTGTTTTATTGATGTATTCTATTGTACTGTGGCCATTTTGCCTGGAGTCTGTAAAAATAATGGTTTAAGTAGAATTATGGTAACTCCTGTACATCAAAAATATCTCTTGTCTAAGATGTTGCTGCTTCTGTACTGGATATTATCACACCGGCAAGTCTATATTACGTTTTCTTAGTGTTCTTTGATTCTTTCAAACAATTGTTTAGTCTTGCATAGCAAACAACAAAATAAAGAGGTTTAAAATCTTTAGAATGAAGGGCTAAGTTCATTTGCTAGGCTTTGTATCATGTTCTTTTTGTCTTGGAATTTCAAACTTAAAACTTTCATCAGTGACCATCTCAGCACAGCCTTGGCTTAGTATCAGTAACAGTTACCCTTATGAGTGCCAGTGTGTGTATAGCTGAAATGTGTATTACTAAATTTGAAAAATCAAGTAAAGAGTGCAGCCTTATCTTTTTTTTACCTTACGGCAATTCTTACAGCTGGTTTTTACAGAAGGTTTCTGCAATATTCAGTGCTGTGATAGAATTTTCAGTGCATGTTTTGATGTGCTATTTACTGCTACTTGTTTGCTGTGTAAACATGCAAGCCGTGTCTGAGGGCAGGATTTTTAATTACTTTATGGCTTTTCTGTGCTTCCCGTAACATTATTATGGAAGTGCATCACTTGAAGAGATTAATTTACTTTCACAGTTCTCTTTGTGTTCAGAGCTTCATGGTATTCCTTTTGTCTTAGTGCACTTGAGACTTGGAGAGTGGGATTCCCAAGTTTGCACATCCAATGTGTGATTTTCAAAGTTTTGATGCATCTGAACATTCATCTGTAACTGCGAGCTGCCATATCCAGTGCATGTTGGTGACAGCTGCTTCTGTGCATCAGACAGATACCATGAGGGTAGGGTTTTCCCAAAGAAAGTGAGGAACAATTTAGATGTATAAGGGAATTCAGGAGCAGAAATGTTCTTCAAAGTGGGTTGTGGGTTTCAGTGTTTTTTTTTTGTTTGTTTGCTTTGTTGGTTTGTTTTTATTTTCATTTTACAAATATGGGAGGTCCATCCTATGAACTGAATGAGACTGGAGTCGTGAGGAAAATATATGTCCCTATATACTTGCATTAGAAATGCATTGTGAATAGACTTGAAGGAGTAAGTATTGATGTGTAAAGACAATCTCACCTTGGGCATTTTAGAATTTTGAGTGTTTGACTTTGCAGCCTATGTAGTATGTTTTGACCGCAGTTTTGTGTGCATTCTTTCCTAGGTTAGAAAATTAGCCAATAGCAATTTGTTACCCGATGCCATACTAGCAGTGCTGTGCATCACTGGAACCTTTTTGCCAGGCTGCAAAGCCAGTTGTTAATATTTCCCCTCTTCTCTGGTACTCCTCAATGCTGCATTCATGTTGTGCAAATTCACCTGTTGCTTGAAGAGTATTGCTTCATTGAGTGCAGGGCATGCAGAGGCTCTCGGGGTACTTGGGGTGCAGCCTGTTGCATCCTGAGTTGTGTTTGCAGTGAAACCTGTCTCTAGATATGCCCAGAGCAGTCAGAATGCCTGAAGAACATGGTTAAAATCAGTATCTTCTGCTGAGCTAGAGCACCTGCAGTTTTTAAGAAGCCTGTATGTCGGCTAAATTTCAGCCCTTTTTCATTGCATTGGCAGAATGCACTTCTCTCGTGAAGATATATTCTATTGCCCATTTTGAAATTTGGTTATGTAAATGAGGTCTTAATAACTTTTAAAAAATCTTTGGAAAAAATACTGTATATCATCGTACTGGGTCTTCATTCTAATTCTTGAAAGAGAGTTATGGTTTCTAGAGAGCTGTGATTTCATGTTGAAGTTTCCAGATTTAATTAGACATTTTGGAAACTTCATCCCATGGTGGAGTAGGGTGACCAAGCAGAAAAATAAGATATTTGCCAATTATTAGATTATACTTCTTGAAAGTAGTCTGAGAGAATGAATACTACCTGAATTTAATTTGGCAGTCCTAAAATTCTTTCTAAGTGACAAGTAATTAAACAATTATATTTCTACAAGGAAAAATGTTGAAGTCTGTACTACTGAATGTTCAGTGATTTTGAGAAAGGAAATCAAAACAAAAAGAGTCTTAAATGATTCAGGCTCAGCAAAGCGTTCCAAAGGGTAAATTACAGAAATGAGTAAATCTGGTGACTCGTCTGTTAACAGTTGGCTTAGTGTGGGGAGTTTCAAGTGTATTCTGGCAAATTGCAGAATGTGTGCCCATGAGTGAGAAGTGGCTCAATCTGAGGTGGGTGTCATTCTGCCCAGTACCTGGGTTCAGCAGATGTTAACCCAAGTGGTGCAGGGATGTAAAGCTTTCCCTACAAGCTCCTTTCTTGCCTCTCACCTCTGCTCCGAGTGAATGTTGAACCAAACTGCTTGACAGGTGGTGTGGGAAGATAATCAGGGTTACATGTTTTCCTGCAGATGGAGATGTAGTTACCAGATACACTTTATTTACCAAATGTTAATAGTTTCTTAAGGAAATAGTTCTTTGCCTTCTGGACTGGAGTTTCAGAACTGAGTGTAATAGGTAAAGTTGATCAAACTGGATTTTTAAACAGTCTTGGTTATGACAAATTGGTTAATTCACATTGCTCAGGAGCAACGCTAACGTGAAGTACTAAGCATGCTAAGCATGCAGAGCAAATTTTTTTGGTCTTCATAGTTTACGAGATGGTTAAAGAAACCTTGATGGGTTCTGGTTTTGCCCTGAACTTTTTAAACCATCACATCATGGCAGGGTAATTGGAACTAGATGACCTTTGTGGTCTCTTCCAGCCCAAACAGTCCTATGATTCTGTGATCATTTTAAGAATGAAATGGAAAAATACTCCAGATTGATATTTCTGCCACTTTGTAATAGTCTGTTACACTTACAGCTCAGTTTTAATCAGAAAAATTAGCTACTACTTTATGCACTTACATCCTTAGCAGTAAGTACAACATTTAATGTGTTTTGGTCTTTTCTGCTTCATTTGTGTGTCTGTGGAGAAGGCTCACTGAGCTCGAACAATGAAAGAAAATCTATCTCATCTTTCAGAAGTTAAAGTTTAAACAGAGAGAGTTAACTATCTACAGACCGACAGAAGGAAAGGGAATTTTCATAGCTTTGCACCTGTCAAAGCTGCAAATAGTTGCTTTTCTGAAGCCAAAAGGAAAACAAACCCAAACCAACCAAGCAAACAAAAAATCCAACCACAAACCCATAAACTGTACAGCAGCTGCCCAGGTTGGTGTGTTGGGTACGTGCAGGTAAGCTGGGCTGAGCAGTTTGAGGAACACGGAGCTTATGGTGTGGAAAGTTGAGATTTGTCTTGTAGGATGGAAACCATTGGTTGCAGGTGTATTGTTTGCACTTCAGGGAACAGCCAAACAGGTTACACAAGGGATTTGTACTCAAACGCGAGGTAGGGAGAGTAGTTTGGTTTGAATATTGCTCAAAACACTTTTCCAGCGTCTCAGTTGGTCTTTTAAAGTGCACTTTCCTCACAGCCCCCTCCCTGGTTTATGTCTTCAGGTGAAAGGTGTAGCCTCTCGCCAAAGTAATGAGCTGAGTTATGAAAATCATGCATGTTTTCTAGACTCTTATATAACAGGGATGAGCAAACAGCTCACTAATATTTTGTAGACTTTAATTGATGCCCTTGCTTATGCTGGAATTAATTAGCCATGTGGCACTTCATGTTACTGAATATAACAAATCTCATATTGAGCAGTTTCAAGTGAAGCAGATAATTATGAGCACTGGAATTTCAGTGCTTCTCAGAATTTACTTCTGCTCTAATCGATACATATTTTTAAGATAGAAAGCTTTTCAGTGGTTTCCAGAAGTTTCTATTTCAGTTGGAGAACCAAAAATTACAGCAGCATATTAGTATTGAAAGAAAATCTGAAGCTTAAAATGCTAGAACAGGTAGTAATTTGTGTGTGGTGGGACAGAAAGCTGAATTACTTAGTTTAAGATTGGTCGCAGCAGCTTGAGCTTTATCCTGTTAATTCATTTTGGTATGAAGATTCTTGTGTAACTTTTTTATATATCATTGATAAATACTGATTTTAGGATGCCTATAGTGTTGATTATTTAAGCTGAAACATCAGTCACATTGTCTGATTAAGTCTGTTGTTATAGCTCATACAAAACAAGGCAGTAGTAAAGTCCATCAAGGTTTAGCAAGGACCTTTGGCAGAACAGACCCATGTAACAGTGTTGGCTGGGAACTGATTAGGCAGCAGCTTTGTTTAAAAAAAAATCCACAACTGACTTTAAAAAAACAAAAACCAACCAGTCAAAAAAACACAGACGACTCAAAAAATTACCAACTGACCAAACAAAAACCATCACCAACAAAAGAAAAAAGTCCACCATCTTGCATGCTAGGGTGCATGAGCACCCTAGGCACTTATTCCCACTTAAAATTGAGAGACTGGAGCTGGAATACTCTACCCGTTTTTGGACTCCTGAAGACAAAATAGTTGTCAACATGCTGGAGGTGATTGGGAGGTTGGAGGAGAGGATGTACAAGGAGACGAGAAAAACATTGTTTTGTTTTGTTTTCAGCCTGGAAAAGGCTAAGTGGAGATTTCACGGCTGTCTGCAACTGACTACTTAGTAGCTATAGAGAAAGAGGAATCCAAATTTTCTGAGAAGGACCCAGTGGTAGGACTGGAACCAGTAATCCTGCAGCAAGATCTTGTTGCAATAATGGGAACAACGGTTTTATTGCAATGAGGGAATTTCTGGCTAGTTGTAAAGAAAAAAATATTTATGGCGAGAGTGGAAAATTGCCGGCGATGGGTAGCCTGGAGATGCTTGTATCCAGCTGTGGAGGGTCTCCATCCTCAGACATGACCAAAACTCAATTGGGCAATTTTGAGTTTGAATTTTGAACTTAGAATTTAGCCCTGCCTGAAGTGGATATTTGAAGTGGATGGAAAGTTAAGGGGGATTCTGGAGGTGCCTTCCAACTGGCGTTTTTCTGTGGTTCTATATAATTCCCTTATGAATGTAGGATTTTTGAAGCCACCTTTTTGCATGACTATTAAATTGTCTTATCCCAAGGAACATAAGAGAAAAACTTGTTTTTTGAGACCAGGGAATTGTGCCAATTTTGTGTGTGTGTGTATGTCATTTCAAACTTCTTTTTGGGTGTAAAACATAATTGACTGAGTAGGAGAGCATTTTTTTGTTTTCTTTTGGCTTCTCTGACAGCAAAGAGCTGAGCCAACAGGAACTGGTTTTGACAACAATGCACTTAACAATAGAAATGCTCTCAATGGCAAACTGGTTGTTTGCTCACACATCTAGACTAAAATACTGCTATTCTTTTTTTTTTTTTTGTTTGAGACTCCAGATATTTGTAAACATTGTGTTTCCTATTTTCTTAGGAAGAGAAGGTAGCAGGATAGGAGTCTATACACTTCCAAACACTGATTGTAGAGTAAGACTGGAGTACTGTGTTTATAGTGCTGGCTAGAAGGCACTGTGGTTAAAAAGTGAAAAATTTAAGCAAAACTGAAGAGGAACATAAATAAACATGGTAATTGTTAGCTGTTTATAGATATCTTCTTCCTAAAAGTACAATTTGTGAAATCAAATTACTTCATGGGTGTCCAACCTTTTGGCTTGCCTGGACTGCATTGAGTGAAGAGGAATTGTCTTGGGCCGCATATAAAATATAGAATATAGTTACTGTATTTAACTAGTTTATTTTATTGTATTGTGTTTTTTATTAAAATGTAAAAAAGCAACAAAAACATAAAATGAGTGGGATATTTGACCTTGTTTTTGTGAGACTAATGCATCAGTCTGGTTCAATGGAAGTGGTTGCAGTTCTTTCTAAGTTCTCAAGGTGTTCGTCAGAGATTTTTGATGAAATTTTACTCTTGCTGTGCTTCATCCTTGAAAATAGTTGTTCATAAATGTACATATTGCCAAAAAGTGATGACATGAATAAGGTGTGATTGTGAAGTGAAGGATTTGTTTCTCTGATGAGACAGGGCTTATAGCAGTCTAGTAGAGAGACATGTTCACATTTTTGTTTGAGTTCCATGTCTGATTGCAACTCTATACATTCCATTTGAAAATCTGCAGGTAATGTGTTTCTGTCAACCAAAAATGGAGTCGCAATTATACAAAAAATGTGATGATTTTCCCACAATCTTGAAACCTATTCTCAAATTCCTTTATCAAAACAGACAGCAAGGCTGCATGTTTTTCACTGTTCACAGGATTGTGTTTAGCCAATGTATCATAAAATTATTTGCCATAACTTGAGTTAGCACTGCACTGCTCCCTCCCCTCAACTCTCCCTTACTCAAGAACAGCTTTGGTTTTCGTGTCTTTTCATCCTCAACTTTTGGGACTAAAAATAAGACTTAAAAGGAAAAACATTGGTGTGTGTTTGTATATTCAGCCCTCAAGGGCAGGTGGCTGATCTTGCCTGGCATGCACTTAATGTTTTAAAGGCAGTGAGTGACCAAAGGCTGAAGAGTGAAAGCTGTGCTCTCACCTCAGCTTCCATGTAAACACAGCCAGCCTGCAGCTGTGCCTGCGCTGCACTTTGCAGTAAGCGTGCTTGTGATTAGCTGTGCGTACTCCTCGAAGAGAAGCGGGGATTCAAGTCACTGAGTCGGAGGAAGAGTTGACAAGAGTAATCAATATGTTGTACAGCCTCTTGCTTTTTTGTCTGGATTAAAGATTGTTAAAGGTACTATCACGTTTCTCATTTTTTCCCCTGTATCTTTGTGCATGGAAATGCTTTGCTATATTATTTCTGTGCATTTGTACAACTTCTTAAAGCATATCTATAGAACACAATTAGAAAATCAACTCCTTTTTTTAATTTTTTTTTTTTCAGAATCAAATAAAGATGATATTCATGTGTACCTCAAGCTACAGTCCAGGCAAGCAGTTTTAAACCCTGTATCTTGGAAGGAAGTGCCCTCCTGCTTTAGTCAAACTAGTGCGTGTCTGCCTTACAGCTGCAAATGATAAAAGGCAACAGTTGGCTGAATCTGCCCAGGTGTGCAAACATGATGTTTGCTTACTCTGTTTGCTGCAATCTGAGTCCTCCACTCCTTCAAGTATTTCTTTTCACTGGAAAACTACACAGTAGGGTTATGTGTATAACACCATGTTAAATATTGTGTACCAGTTAGGCTGTCTGATCATATGAGAAAAGGGAGGATTTTTTTTTCCTCAGGAAGGCAACTGTTGGGAGCAACCTGCAAGACCACTCGCCCCTCAGAACAGCTCTGACAAAGCCTGCCTTGAGTAAACACAAATACAAGTCATCTTGATTGGAATTTTGTCTTGCAGTTGTTTCCTTGGTTAGTGGCCTTGGGGAAAAAATACCCTTGCTGTGGATTAAGAAAAGCAAGAGTTGCATCCTTCACCCCTGCAGGTCATGGTAGTTAACTGCTGCAGGCTGGCAGTGGTCAGGGTGTAAATGCTTTGCTGTTAAGTGTTCCTGCCAGCTTCACAGAGGTCAAACCATTCACTTTTTTGTCCAGTATGTTAAAGCAATGAAATTGAGATGAGCATACAGAACACCCTGGGCACATAAATGCTGGTAGCTGTGAGTCTGTCCCCTCGTCCTCCTATCTCCATATTACAAGAGTGAGCCCATAGAAGTTCACACCGTCTATCTTCAAAGGATGTTCCTTTTCTACATCTTAGGTCCTCTTCATCTCACTTCTGGACTGAGTGACGTGGAGGAAATGCTAGTTAGGACTCCAGAAATATGACTGCTTTGCTCACACATTGCCATTGGAGTCTTTGTTTTATAAACTCTTATTCCAAAAGTTACTGTATAAGTATCCATCACAGATGCACCATATGACGTGGAAGTATTAGCAATTAATTTCTTGGTGAGAAAAAGACAGCTGAGCATTCAATAGCTTTTTTTTTCTTTTTTTGTTTTCTTAATGAAAGATAAAACGTGTGACTTGAGCTGAAGTACGACCTTGTTTGGACTTGAGTTGCATATCCAGTATATCCTAATGTGCCAGACAACGTATCATGTTCACTGTTACTGCGCTACACCGCTAAAAGTGCTGTAGGGTGGATCTGGATACCAAAACTGGGATACAAATTTCTTGCTGAGTAAAATAACAATGGAAATGTATATAAATATTTTATCCAGAGCAGGTGAGGAATTGAAGAATATAATCTGGCACAGCACAGTGATTCGTTATTTCAATAGTACTCATGTATTATGTATTTCTATTTAGTAGAAATAAAGTAGATTATGCAACTGTTTTTAATTATCCTTCTAAGCGGAGGCCTCTTCTACTGCAATAAGTGGTATCTACAGAGAGTGGTATGGAAATGAATAGTGTTGGAAAAATAAAGCAACAGATTGAATACATCAAAAACAATACAAAAATGCTGGTAACAATGTTCTTCTGATACCATGTAATTTTACATATCGTTGGTGCCTCTGAGAGTGAAGCAGGTCTCATCTGCTCTCAGACTACTAAACTAAAAAGAATTCAATGTGTTTTTGAGCATATTAAAAAATGTAACTAAAAAAAGAGTTCAAACTTCAAACTCTCTTTTGCATCCCTTAACCCCTTCTGTAAGGTAGTAAGCTTTTGGGTTCATGGTCTCTTTGCTTCTGTAAGTGGTGCTGCCTTTTATTTAAAAATTAAATGATGAAAGTAAACAAAAGCACCACCACCAAAAAATAAAACCCCCCCAAAAAACCAAAACCGCAGTCAGACCAGACAGTACCTTGTAACTATGGATTGAGATTATTTTCTGCATTAGCATTTGCATATCTGATGTTTGTCACACTGTTCAGCAATGTGATATCACTAAAAGCATTACAAACATGTTAACCTTTGCAAAGTAGTTTCAAAACACTTTTTCAGATATGAAAATTATGGTATCAGGATGAGATTGGAAGACTTTTTCCTGAGCTGCTGTTTGGGAACCTAGAGGGAGAGGACTTTTAAGACTAGCAGAGCTGTACCATAGCTTGCTCCGAAAGTAATGCCTCCTATTTATTTCCGTGGAAGCTACAACAGCTACAAAGAGCACAACAACACTATTTGATAGAGAAAATTCTCAGCTACAAAGCACTATTCTTCAGCATAGTCAGCACCATTGGTTATGCAGTTTTCACCAGCATAATAATAATAATAATAAACAGAATCCTGCATGCCATGCTTGTAAAAATCTGTGTGGCCATCTGGAACATGACTTCTCTTTCACATCACTGTCACCACTGCAGAAATACACCACCCAGCACCTCATTGTGCTCACATCCACTCTTTGGTCTTCATAAATGTTCAGCAAGCATTGATGAGTGTCCATGGGCGCCATTTTTTCCACATGGTGAAATTCAATAGCACACCTTTGCTTCATGCACACTTTCATGTCAGATGCCATTTTGTCAGAGTGCCCCTCTGCTTCCATGTGTCACACAGCAACGAAGTGTAACAGAATATTGGTGGGAAGGTTCAACCTCTACTGGCATTCCACCAACATCTCATGTTGTAGGTCTTCACCATAAAAACAGGAGGCATTACTTTTGGAGGAGCCCTCATAACTAGGGAATATTTTTTCATGACTTTAGGTGAACCGAAGAACCTTTTTTTTTTTTTTTT